>OU015493.1:21043861-21111361 GCA_907164885.2 Dolomedes plantarius | reverse complement strand
TACTAAATTAAATTAATAGAATAAAAATGTTGACCATTAACGTGGACTGTCAGTAGTATTTTACAATTGAAAGTCCATGCTTTAAAATTTTCATCAAATTCTTTGAGTGGTAATGTAATTGACAGTCCTGTAAGCTGTCCACTCGCCCTCTATTTTACAACAGTTCCAGTGTACATTGCTACAAATATTGAATTTATTTACACAGATTATGGTAATATGAAAATGGACGTAACATGAAAAGAACAATTAACTATGAAAAACAAAAGAAACTGCGGTCGACCGTCTTCCTTGGAGGCCTCCTGGAATCATAGATCCCTGTAAGACTCAAAGACAAAAACATATTAGTGGTTGAAAAAGAATATAAACATTTTATCCTTTTTTCCCCATGGGAATTTTCTCATTTACCTCTATTTATTGAATTTTACAAAATTTTTACATCGATTCAACTCACTTATTTTTCATTTAGAGCTCTTTTACCTTCGACTTACTTGTGAAATACAAACATATGAAATTACACATGAAATTCAAAATACTCTACATATTATTTATACTTCAAAATTTTTCCATAACACAAAACTCTGATTCAAATTTATCACAATTCAAAGTTATCAAACATTTCAACATACTCAGATTTTGTAGATTTAGAAAAAGTTCTTTCAACAGTTATTTAAATTTTAACTCATATCATACAATTGTTAAAGTCAAATAAAATCAATACAAATCATATTATAGCTTTTCCTTAATTTCAGAAATACAATTTAATTTTCATAGTTTTATTATTAACATTCAAAATTCACAATTTCAATTTTATTTGAAATTAGTACAAAACTTTCCTTATTTTCCCCCCTCCCCCCAAGAAATGCTGCAAGAACTGAAATTTATTTTAATTTAAACTCATTTTGTGGATGAAAATGTCTTAATCTTGTTGAATGTACAATGTCGGTGGCTTTTCGAGTATATTGATTTGGTCTGTTAATTTCAAAATTTACATTAGATAGTTGATTTAAAATTGTGTAGGGGCCTGAATAAGGTGGATCTAGTTTTCTTGAATTTGGGTATTTAAATTCTTCGTACATCACTAAGTCACCAATTTTAAAATTTGACTGAACAAAATGTTTATCATATCTTTGTTTATTAATTTTATGGTGTTGAATAGTTCTTTGCACTGCAATTTTCCCAGCTTCCTCAACAGGTGGGTAATTTAATGAAGTTGTATTGGGCAAAGGTGAATCATATGGTAGTATTCCAAATAAAAGGTAGTTTGGGGGAAAACCAGTCACAGAATGGGGTTGATTATTGTATTCAGAATTTACCTGTTCTAAAATTTTTGTCCAGGGAATTTTTTTCGAAGAAGAATTTACTTTACATCTTGCTATTGTTTGATTACATCTTTCATTCTTGCCGTTTGTCTGAGGTCTAAGCGAACTGGTTAATAATTGTCGTACATTGTGATGCTTTAAAAATTTCTTAAATCTGGAAGAAGTGAATGCAGCATTTCTGTCACTGAGTATTTGTTTTGGAACCTTTATATTGAAAACTTGTCTCAAGCAGTTTGTGTAAGTTTCACTGGTTACACTCTTTGAGGGGAATGTCCATATGTACCTGGTTGCATGATCAATTACAAGATGAAGATATTTTTTTGTTGAATTGTAATAATTGAAACCCCCAACAGTATCGACTGAAATTAAGTCAAATGGTTCATTCGCCACAGGCACTTGCTCCATCAGTCAAAATTTTTTCTGAGTTGATTTTTTATTCTTTTGACAGGTTTCACAACAACGAACAAAATTTGCTATGTCTACAATTATGTCTTGCCAATAGTAAATTGGGGAAATTAACTTTAACATCTTTTTTACACCTGGGTGACCGAACTTTTCATGAGCTGAATTTATTAACTTTACTCTTAGTGATGGCGGAACTACAATTTTGATTAAGTTTTTCTTTTTTATAGTTAAGACTCCATTATATTTTTTATACTTAATGTTATTTATATTATCATCCCACTGTCCTTTAATTATTTCATCTGTGCTTAGGAAATAACAATATTGATTAACAAAATGACTCACAGGGTTTATGGATAACATATCAGCCTCATGATTGCATTTTCCCTTAATATACACTATATCATAATCATACATTGATAATTTTAATGACCATCTAAATAGCCTGCCAGTTAAATTCTTTACATTTTTTAGCCATTGTAATGCAGAGTGATCTGAATGTATTGTAAATTTCTGGCCATGTAAATAACAGTGATATTTGTCAATTGAATCAACAATTGTCAAGCATTCAAGCTCTGTTATGGCATAATTTTTCTCATGTTTTCTTAATTGTCTGGAATAAAAAGCTATTGGGTGCAATTGTCCATTTGGATGTTTTTGTTTCAAAACTGCAGCTATTGCTTCTTGACTGGCATCAACGTACAAGTGGCATGGATAATTCGGATTATATAAAGTCAAAATTGGTTTTGAAATTAACTCATCTTTTAATTTTTGATATGATATTTGACATTCAGGAGACCAGTTCCATTTTACATATTTCTTTAATAATTTGTTGAGTGGTAATCTTAACTTTGCATAATCTTGAATGAACTTTTGGTATACATTTATGGAACCTAAAAATCTTTGGAGTTCTTTTACATTTTTGGGTGGTAACAATTTTTTTATTGTCTCAATGTTTGTATTTTGTGGAGAATATTGTCCTTGTGACACCTCATAACCTAAGAAATTTATTTCCTTCTTTGCAAATTGACACTTTGATTTTTTTAGTTTGATATTTTCTTGTTTACAGATTTGAAAAATTTCTTCTAAGTGTTGCATATGTTCATTAAAATTTTGAGAAAAAATTATTATGTCGTCAAAGTAATTTAGTGCATATTTTATTTGATACTTGTTTAAAATTTGTCTAATTGCTCGTTGAAAAACACTGGGAGCATTCTTCCAACCAAAGGGGAGCCTGAGCCACTCATATAGTCCAAAATTTGTAGTGAAAGCTAATTTTTCCGTGTCTTTGTCATGTATTGCAATATGCCAATATCCCGAAGTTAAGTCAAGTGTTGAAAAGTATCTTGCATGTGTTAGTTGGTCTAAGATGTCATCTATTCTTGGAATAGGTTCTGAATAGGTCGCGAATTTGATTAGAGCGTGGGATAGAAGTCGATGCTATCAGATGTGTTTCGCCGCGGCTCTAAAAAAATAAATGGCGAACGACTAAATGCGTTCATCTGGAGGGTGGTATTATGAAAAAGAATAAAACTGGATTAAATTGAACTGATTCCTGCTCAATCATTGATTGGATTACTTTTGCTACACCACCGGATATACCATGACTGCCATAATTTGTAAGATGACGGGTGTAGCCCTACGCGTGTCAATAGCCGAGCAGGATTGAATTTCACGAAAAAAAAAACCCGCCTCATTTTTTTGGAATAGCACTACGGTGCGAAGATTTAGGATACAAAGAAAAATATATAGAAGCATATCATGGATTCGAAAACAGAAGAAAGGGATTTGAAAACAAGATTAAAGCTAGACGATAGTTTGGTAGACCAGCAAATGGCTCACGATATGAAAAAAGAGGATCCAAATGAAACAGTGAACGATGATAATGAAAATGATGAGAAAAATGAGACAGATTGTGAAAAGAGAAGTAAAAAAGAAACAAGATTGAGAGGACAAATTTTGGTAAGAAACAGGCCTGATATAACATTAGCAATACCACAATTCGACAACAGCAGTATCAAAAATATCCTTCAATGGTTCCAGTTGTTTGAAGAGAGTTGCAGCACGTTTGAATTAAATGAGAAATGGAAAAAAGAAAATTTAATGCGCTACGTAAGTCAAGATATTCAAGAAGTAATAATATCAACGGAATTATATAAAGAAGATTACGCAGTTATAAAAAAACAGCTGATATCCATTTTTTCACAATGCCGAGAAGAATTACACATCAAATTTCGAGAGTTACAATTATAGGAAAATGATGACCTCTTCAAATATTTTAAAGAAAAACTTGAACTTGGAAAGCAACTACAAAAAGACGATGCAGAAATAGTAGAGACTTTATCGCTCGACTCACCACATCACATGAGAACATTACTTTCTCTGCAGGACATCAAAAATCCGTTCGATTGGCTGGAAAAGGCCAAGAAGATTCACCTGCCAATCACCAGTTCCAGACAACAAAACTTTACGGAAGGAAGAAAAAATTATGCCGCAAGGGGTCATCGGAACTCCGGCGACAACGAATCATTGCACCGCTGGACTGACACGGATAACAGACAGAGATGGAATACTTACGAGAGACCCAGATATCAGAACAAAGACAACTACTACAAACCGCCTCGAAATTATGTGGAGCAGAGACGCTTTGACAACCAAAAGTATAATAGTGGAGGGACAGTCAACATAGGATACCAAAATACGAACTACGCCAACAGAGACAACAGATGACTTCTGGTTTCAGCCCGGGTGAGTGATAAAAATTTTCAATGCTTACTGGATACGGGTAGTACGATTACACTGATTTCACAGTCATTATTTAAAGTAATTAAAGATTTTAAAAAACTAAACTTAGAAAATATTGTGTTAAATCAAACTGATGGTCAAGTAACTGAACAAATTTAATAAAAACAACTGTAAAAATTGGTAAAATAACTAGGGAAATTGAAATGTTGGTAATTAAAAGTGATTTGCCATATGTGTTGCTAAGTTTAGAACATATGAGACTTTTTCGTCTCGAAATAAATTTAAGAAACTTAAAAGTATACCAATTTAATAAAGAAATAATACTGTGTAATGATAATAATTATGTTAATCCATATATATATATATATATATATATATATATATATATATATATATATATATATATATATATATATATATATATATATATGTATATATGTATATATATATATATATATATATATATATATATATACATATATACATATATACATACATACATATACATATACATATATACATATACATATACATATATACATATATACATATATACATATACATATATACATATATATATATATATATATATATATATATATATATATATATATATATATATATATATATATACACATACATACATACATACATACATACATATATATACACTGCTGGCCACCCAAATTGCAACACCAAGAAAGATCAGAGATATCTCAACAAAATTTATTTTGTAGATAACATGTTGACCAAGTATCAAATGATTAAATTTATAGACTTCTGTGAAGTATGGTTCCTGCCAAAATCAGTAGCCAGAGTAGCCGCCATTGTTGGAGATCACCGCTGCCACACGCCTCGGCATTGATTCAAAGAGACTTTGGATGAGTTCTTCGGGTACAGCAGACCAAGCAGCTTCCACAAATTGCCAAAGTTGATCTGCTGTGGCAGCTGGGGATGGAGTCTGGGTCAATCGTAGAGCAACCATGGACCACATGTTTTCTATCGGCGAAAGATCCGGAGAGCGAGGCGGCCAGGGAAGCAATTCAATCTGGCGATTGACGAAGAACCGTTGGACAATGCGTGCCACGTGTGGTCGCGCATTATCCTGTTGAAATATGGCTGTGGGCAAGCCCTGAAGGTAAGGAAGGACAACTGGCTCCAACACCTAGGAGATGTAGCGCTGGCTGTTTAAAGTACCGGCAATGCGTACTAGAGGTGTGCGAGAGTGATATCCAATACCGCCCCATACCATAATACCCGGTGCAGGACCAGTGTATTCAGCATCCTCTCTTCACGGTGTCTCCAGACTCGAATGCGACCATCGTGGTGTTGCAGACAGAAGCGTGACTTTTCAGTAAAGAAAATTTCATTCCATTCTGCCGTCCACATCCTTCTGTCATCGCACCATTGGCGGCGGAGACGTCTGTGGTTCTGCGTAAAGGGTAGGCAAAGCAATGGACGTCTTGCGGACAGACCACTCTGCTGTAAACGGCGTCGAATGGTACTCCCAGACACTGGATGATGCGTTACAGACAGCATGTGCTGTGCTATGGTTCGTGATGTGACTGAGCGATCCGTCACTGCCATGCGCACAATTTGCCTGTCATCACGTGAAGTGGTGCGCTGAGGTGGATGCGATCGAACATGTCGGTCCGTCGTACCCTCCTGCATCCTACGATCATATATCCGCATGACAGTTGTTTGGTTTCGTCCAACACGACTACCGATTTTCCTGAAAGATAATCCACAATCTCGGTAGGCCACTATCCTTTCTCTGTCGAACTCGGATACTTGATCAAAAGATGATCGCTGTTTTCGACGAGGCATAATTGATCGTTTTTTTTTTTAAAAACCACAATAAAAACACAATTGCCGAACTTGAAATCTTCGAAATCTCCAATCCTTAAATAGCGCTTTGAAGTGGCGCCACAGGCGCGCGTGATGTGCGTCTGCGCTGAAATTCTAATCATTTGCATATCTCACCTCCGCTAATGCATGTTGCAAATTTCATGTTATTTGCATGTTCCCTTCAGGGTGTTGCATTTACAGTGGCCAGCAGTGTATATATATATATATATATATACATACATGTGTGTGTGTGTGTGTGTGTGTAAGTAAATGTATGTCGATTTAAAGGAAAACCTTTTCAAAATTTGTTTAAAAATTCAGAGACGGATGATGTAAAATAACATTACAATAAATTGTGTAATATTATGAATTCATATTTTTTAGCCGAAAAAATAATATTTCAACTTTCGAAAATTTCTAAATTTTAGTCATGCACGTACGGACCTGAATTATGCTCGATTCTAATTCTCTGAAGGAATTTTGTCAAAAGTTTTTTTTATTTTTTATTTTTATTTTATTATTATAATTATTTTTTTTTTTTGCCCGCGATACGAGTCGACTGTTGTGCGAAATTTCCTACCGCTTTAAAGCTCACGAAACCGGAATTATCTTTAACTTTTTAGTCCGAGAATGCTCTGGAATAATGGAGTATTGCTAGAAGTTTATGATTTGAAAAAAATTTCCCCGCATATTATAAATATTCAGGACAAATATCATGCACACACACACACACACACACACACATATACATACTTACATACATACATATATTTATTTATATATATGTGTGTGTGTGTGTTGGTTTTAATTCTAAAGATTTGTATGTCTCGCTTAATTAAAAGAGGTAAATTGGCATATATCGTATGGTACACCTTTTAACAATTTTTGTGCAAATATCGGATCGGTGACGTTATTTGAATATTACTGATTTTGAACAAAGTGTAGGTCTGGGCGTGTAAGTTGTTAGGGCACTGATTATTGTCGGTGTAGATTGCGGGTTCGAAACCTGGAGGTTACTTAATATTTAAAAGCTTTGGGATTTGAAGTTTTCCGATGTATGCCCATATTTTTAGCTTTCGTGATACATAAATCGTCAATACCGATGTAAAGTATCTCGGCATTGCATTACCGAATTTTCACTAAAATATACTTTTTTTTTTCTCATTTGTTTGCGATTGGATTTAGAGACTATTGCGATTCCTTTACTGTAAATGGGATGTTTTTAAGTCACGCAAAAAAAAAATATTTTCATTCAATATCTTATTTAAAGTTTATAGCGCAACCTATATATTACATTTTCTTATTGGTACAGTTTTTAATTTTTATATCTCCCCTTAAATAATTCTACCTTCAGAATGTACGTGTAAGTTTCTTCAAGGTCATGTCAACAGTGCATATATCAGCATTATTGTGAACATAAGACAATGCCACTATGTTGGAATTTTAGAGATAATTTGAATTTGGCATCGTCATGCACTGTGCATAACCCGTGTAGGTTTGGGCAGAGAAGACGTATCTCACGAGGAGATAAGGCTACATCCGGATTTATCCGTATTTTGGAAATGACTCAGGGAAACATGATCGAGAAAATAAAGATTTCTCTGAGTTTAAAATGCCGTGATTTTATTGAGATGTTTCCACTGGCTACAACAACTACAGTGAACTGATAAACTTTATGTTGGATATTATATTATTGCTTTATCAGCACATTTATATGTATTGATTTGAACGGAGGCATTGCTCAACATGTATTTATACGTTGGAAAAATATAATCTTAATCACGAGCAAAAAATATTTTATTCCAATAGTTTTGTCATCCCTAAAAATATTATTTCCTCTCTGAATTTTTTTTTCAAATTTTCGTTTTTGAATAAACGACCTTCATTTCGCGATTTCGATTTTCTTTTTTTTTCTTTTAAAAATATTCTCTTTCCGATGTTAATTAACTGTAGTTCAAGTTTCTTTCATTTTCTTCGAACTATACAGGAAACATTAACTCTATTTACTCTGACTATTCAGTCCCGAACAACCCTGATGTGCCAAAGGCTATGGTTTTTGAACATCCTTTACGCGCATTTTTTGGGGCAAAATGAATTAATCCCAGATATTTAGACATATATGTTTCACTGAATGTCGAAAGAAGTGCGTCTCCTTTCAGAAATATCTGTAAATGAGAGATGAATTCGCATAATTCAGTTGGTGCATCGCCCGAGAGGTTTCACGTCAACGCCTTATGCGAATGTTATTTGAATACAACTAGACTTTACATGAAAGAAGGCTGTGGATATCTTAGTGGTTAACACGCTGGCGTGTGTGTTGAAAAAATCTGGGGTCCGATTGCTTTGGATCGCTTAGTATTTAAATCTTTGGGAAATCGAGATTCTTTTAACAAAATAGCTTTTCTCGTAGAGGACTCAGTGGCTTGAACTGACCGTTAAATCGTGAAATGCCGTCGAACAGATGACGTCATCGCAGTTAAACCGTCGCAGCCATCGCAGGCGAAACTAGCACGTTGTAGCCGCTTCCGATTGCAAGCTTGGATTACTCCGGATTTGCGAGAAACAGTAGTCGCTTTTTATGGAACACCATCTACGGGGGCGAGAATAACCGTTTAAATGCAAAATTGGGGAATGCAGTCGACGTAACCGCAGTTCATCCAACTGCTTTGTGAAGTTTGGCCAATGTAGTGGCTTCGATCTTTCTGGAACCAGAAAAAAAATGGGACTGTTTTCGTTTTTCCGGAGAGCCTCTAGAATCCAGAGCCAAAACTATCTGCAAAATAGAAAAATGCTGCAGTTTATATTACGTTACCATTGTCGTGTAGCCACAACGTCTAAACTTATTTATTTATTTGGGCGTGATTTAATTGGGGTAGTACATTTATTTATTTTATATAAAATGGGTAGTTGGGCGCGTTGTGTTTTGATATTTATTTTTAACCCAAAGCTCAAGACGTATTATGGCTAACGAACAGAGTGACAAAACCTAAACTCCTAAAAACTAGTAGATAACTTTTATCAGATCCACTGTAAGAATAAAGATGACTGACACCAATTTTATATTTACAAAAAAAAAAAAAAAATTTATATTTACAAAAAAAAACTAATTTATTTACAACATCGTCTATCTACAAGATCACATAAAGAAACAAAACTAACTAAATCTTAATATTCAAACTATTCATATCAAAAAAGTCCCTCGTTATTTCTTCTAAAATCAAAATCTAAAACAAGTACTTCAATATTTAAACTATACCTTTACGATTCAGGGAGCATAAGATTATTTATTCTACCGAAGACATTAAAATCCATCCTAAAGCTAAACTCTCAAAAACACACGCCACGATTCCGCACTACAACACTTAAATTCAAGGTTGGGTCTAAACGATACAAAATGATTTAAAACTCACTCAATTTGATGCTAACGTCACGGGAGACGGGCGTCGATGCAACCATCGGGCATGGGGGCTCCCTTTCCTCTGCGGGACGACTCAAAAACAGGACTCCAAAAACTCGGCGCAAAATACTTCATACTTCCTCTCTATCTGCTTTCTAGGTGAGGGCAGCAACCATGATTCTCACCGGAACAACCCTCAGGAAACCTCAACTTAAATCATCTACAGTTGAAAAACAACCCTTCATCACCCGCGATGCCTAAGCACCCGGGAGAAGGGAAACCGGACTGGCACGCAAAGTGAATCCCCGAAAAAATCCTTAAGTCCTCAATTTATTCATTTTCTTCATAACGCCGTCCACGCCTCTTTAAAACACCTACAACCATTCACGAAAGCCCCCAAAGACTCCACCATTCAGCTTCACTTTAACATTTATTGGATAACTTCTCCAAAAATCACGCCCTACAAAATGTCATCGCGGACCACACACTTCAACACCACGTGCTCTTTACCGCAGACCCCACGCAACGATCTCATAAAATTTGCTCACAATAGTCATTGTCGTATAAAGTCAAAAAAAGCGCCAGACGCAAATTTTCGTCTACGACAACCAATACCCCCTACAGCGTCTAGGCCAATTACACTCGCTTTCCCACAAAGACCGCGCTTCCTAACTAACATCAAAGAACATCAAAAGGCGGCTTTCTAATTACTTACAAACATGTGATAGAGAGCCTTCGAAAAACCTTAGCTTACTTACAAAATAAAATACATTTTTCTTTAAAATCAAAGGCGCTTCATCACAACCATATTTACAGCTGCTGCATTGCGAAGATCGGAGCTACTACGTTGCGAAGCATTCCGTTTCGAGCTTAGACATTCCAGACCTCCAAAAAAGGATAAGTCTATTCTCGGAGAGCTTCCAACCTCTCCACGAAGAACGGCAGAGACACGGAGCGAATGTCCCTCCTATCGGAACTTAAATAATATCTGTCGCTTTGCCCCGATTGCCTTCTAGGGCTCTACCTATTAAAATAAAAAGCTCTACAACTTTTCTTTGAATGACCTCTAAGAATTTAGAGTGTTATTTGACCATTAAAATGCAAAAGCCGTAGACGACGTAGATGTTACACAGATGACGCCACCGCATTTAAACTTCTGCCGCGAGGATGAGATCGGCTTTAGCGTGATTCGAACAATTTCGGTTTAAAAATGAGATCAGTCTGAATCTTATTCAAACGACTACCGATTTTTACGGATAGCATCTTATGATTCTAGGGAGTGATATAACCTGTCAAATGAAAAAAAAATTGGGAAGTAAATTATGTCACCTCATTTAAACTACCTTGCGATGTTCGGCATTACCAGTGTGCGGCCACATTCGATTTCGAGATAAAGTTGATATGGACCGGAAAAAAATGGCTATTGCTGCTCCCGGAAAGCCCCTTAGGCCTTTAGAGCCTGAATTAATCGTTTAAACACCGAGTATTGCTGCTTAGAGGATGTCAGCGCATGTAATCACACAGCAGGCTTATAGCGATTCAAAATTACTCTGTGCTTAAGCGAATCTTTTGCACTTGTTATCACCTTTCGTATTTAGTCATGATATCAACAACTATATAAAGTTTTTGCAATATATATGTTGGATTTTGCTTTTCTATTTTTGAATTTTTTTGCTGAAGTTTAAATAACTCTTACAATTGTCAATAGATGGAGATGCTTCTGAAGTCTTGCCATTGCTAACCTTCCTTCCCGTGAAGTAATTCAGTTGCACGCTGGCTTGCATGGATGATAGACGTGTTCTTTTGCTCGCTGTTCTATATATTGTATTGATTTACTGTGAGCGAATATTTCATGCCAATTTCTGTTGGAATGTATCTACAAGTTTCAAGTATAGACATGCCGACATTCTTCCGAGTGAGTATCTAAATATTGCCTTGTACTCAGCTAATTTTCACCTTTTCAATAAAGTCAGTTCTACAACATCCTTGTTTGAAAGTTATCAACCTGTTGAGCTTTTGCATTGTTCTTTCAAGAATACAGTGATAGGAAAAACCCAGCGACCTTCTGAGCTGTCATTGAATCTTTTATACCATATTTGCTGTGTGGTTCAGTTATTTTCTACCAGTAAGAATTCTGTTTAACTTTAAGTGAACTGAACTTACGCAATATTATTCCCCTCTACCATTTCGAACAAGAATTCTATTGTCATCAATAAATTCGAACACTGACAGACATTCGAATGCTAACATAGGAAAAATCCACATTTAATCTAAAATTCGTTGACCGACGTCGAGATTTAGTGGTTCTAAAAATTCTTCTAATTCTCAACATTTCATTAATCTTAATTTATCTAACATTTTGTATGATAGCTTTTAATTTACAAGTTAAAATTTCTAATGGTTCACTTATGGGTTATTCTGGCGCAGGTGTTGTTTTCATTCAATTAATGAATATTGACCACAATGCATATCCCTTTTGAAAGATGTAATAATCCCCCTTCAAATTAGAAGTTTAATCTTTTTATTTCGTCATAAACAGCAAGGGCAATAACAAGATCATGGCAATTAAAATTGGGCAATAATAAGCGAATTAATGAATACTTTTCAAATAAGATTTATCTTTAAATATTGTATTTTAATTTCTTTTTAAAGTTTTTTTTCATACAATCTCTGACTCAAAAGCCTGACAAACATAATAAGCAGAACCAAATGCAGAAGAGTTTCTGAGGAGCAGCAACCTAAACACCCACTTTCCAAATAAGTGTTAACAATAATCCAACAGGACCAACAAAAAAGTTAGATTAACTACGTTCCATAAGCCACACACTCTAACGCAGGCTTTACATAAAACCTATGTCTTTGCGAGACGTGAAAGATGAGGGAAAAGGGTAGACTTTAGGAAAGTAAGTTCAAGGTTCCCAGAGTTCAATAACTATTTTATGGGGGGGGGGGGGGGGTTGTTGGGAGGATTACTGATTATGATGGAGAATAAGGCCAATGTCTATAAAGTGAATATAGAAACAGTAGCATGTCTGTAGAGAGAATGAAGGAGCGGTACTATATCTGTATTGTAGAATTACACCTTAGTTAGTGGTAGGAAAATGAAGCAGCGGCTTCACAGTTTGTAGAGAGAAAAAGGAAAAGCACTATTATTACCACCAAAGTAAATTGTTCAAAAGCACTATTTCGGTGGAAGAGGAATCGGCACGGCACTATGTCTATCTCGATGACGAACTGTTCGTACGGGAAGAATATGGCCGAAAGTAGATGTTGTAGAAAACACCGATGAACCCAGTCAAGAAAGTTCGTGGAGCTAGGAACAAGCAGAAAAATTCTCTTCGATGATGATAACCGCGTTTCTATAAAATGTGATATAGTAACTGGATGCTTAAATAGCTTCAGTAGATAAGTCAGCCGGTAACGTCGCTGTACAGTGATTTTTTCTAGAGGTGATAACAACAACCACAGGCGGAGCCATCGTCTTCTGTAATCGGGGAACCAAATTTAAACGAAAAAGAAAAAGATATCGAGCCAATTATTAGGTCAAACAGATATTTATTCAGGATAAATTCGGAAATTTTCATCGTTATTAGCAAAATACATAAAACGACCATGATGGTTCAAAATTATACATAAAAAAACTGGTATAGCCTCCTCACAGAATTAGGCAAGAAGGAGCCGCATTCTGGAGGGGCTTCTAAAAGGCACGACCTATATATACCGCAAAAAAAAATCGTGATCTCTCAAAGTATGTCTAAGAGTTATAGTAAGTACGTATATGCTTATTCAAGTTCTTCTCAGACAGGAGTATATGGAGCGGGGGTTACACGAAAGTTGTGTGCCAAGATGCCAAGCGACGTAGCGTACCTAATGTGAAGGCAGGACGCGCATTAAGTGAAAAGGGCGATAACGGGCGAAAAGTTGCAATCATCTGCATATGACGTAAAGACGCTGCAAGTTTAAAAAGCGGTGATTGGCTGAGCAAGTGAGACCTGGCAACTTTTGAAATTCACCAAAATTTGGCGATTTATCGCCAAAGCGGTTTTCTCAAAAGCTGCACAGAATCAATTGACGATATTGCCTTTGGGGGCAAGAGAAATGGCGTGTATTATGAAAACATCACCTAGAGCGCCGTAAAAATTAGTAACTGCTTTCGAAAGGGGTTTTGATAGATGGTACGCTGTTTGTTAGCCCGTAAACCGGAAACCGTAGTCTAAAGAAATTCTTGCAACAAGAGAACCGTAGCCTGGGAAAAATAGAACCGTAGTGATTTCTTCAACAATATCGAGTTGATTCTATTTACGCACAGATGTACATGAATGAGCAAAGATGTCGTTAAGAAAGACCACCCTGAATTCAAAGCAAGAGCTTAAGAAACACACCTGTTAGCGTAAAATATTGCTTGACAAAGTGACAGAATTAAAGTATTACCTGATATTAAATAAATTCTAGATTAAATTGGGGCAAAATTAGCACACATTAACTGTAGCATTAAATTCCACGCTACACTAATATTGAATCAAAATAGTCTACAGACTATATATTGACTGATACTTTAAAGATGAAAGGGTGGGGTAAGCTTGCATTAAAATCCTAACACATTACAAACAGGCGGTATTGCAAATGATAATAACCTATAGTGGGATGACAATCCTTCCGTGATATGATTTAAGACCCTTTTTCCATTTCCATGATGCCACTTTATGTGATACAGTTTGAAATCTCCTTGAATGGTCAGTGGTGGCTGAGTAGTGTTTAAAAGAATACTGAGTTATTCTTGATGCAAAATTTTCTCAAGTACCATATAGAGGAGGGTATTTTTTGAAAAAAGTTATTCGAAGCAGACTAGAGAGGCTCTGTAATGGTTAGGTCAAGTGACTGAGTGGGCGAGTCAAGGAGTTTATCTCCATCTTCTAGCTCGCTAATATAAACAACATCTAGGCAGTTGTGGATGCATGGGAGTAGATATGAACACCTTATCCTAAAGGGCATAGTTCTCTTCCATGTATTTCTAAGACTGGACTGCCAGACGATGGCCGAATAGCTAGGGAGGCAAGCTTTGGATTCAGTATTTGCGACTTCGAATCTAGCTATGGATGCTTATGGCGGTTCAAAAATTACCTCTGTCGGTAAGTTCAAACCATTTAACCGTCGTGTTTCAAACACTGTCCGCAAAGTTCTGAATGAACCTATCCGGGACATTCAGTTTTCCTTTTGTTTTACTATTGCTTTTAAAAGTAGGTGTTTTGACTTCAGTGGAGTGAGCAGTCATGACCTAAGTTATCTTGCCTCTCGATACACGGAATAAATGCGTAATACGGTTTTAGGAGGACAATACAATCATTTCGAAAAGGGAAGGCTCCCTAATAATAACGCAAACGTGAGTAAGTTTGCACGCAAGATTCTTGTGCGTGTTGTGTGGCTATAAAAGAACTCACTGAGAAAAACATCTTTGCAGGCTCCAATCATATCATTAGACTAGCCCTTTATACGTTTTTTTCATTAATTGTCTATCCATATTTTTTTTCCTAATTATCAAAAAAAGGTTTAACACAGTCAAATGTTTATCGTTTTTATTAAATAACATTATTTTCTATCAGAAACAAAGATTAAAATACAATATTTAATAATTTTCCCTATATATAATATTAAAAATAAAAGCAGTCACTTGATATATTCTACTTATATTTCATTGAATGGAAAAGTCTTATCTTTCCAATTTTCTTAAGGTTAAAACATGGTTCATTTTTTCAAATTCTTTGTAAAGTCGTAAACTATATAACTTTGAGTCTTAACAACCTTACATAATTTGATACTTTCATAACAAAAAATGAGAATTTTACGAGGACAAAATTTGAAGGAAGTTAAACAAGAAAAGAAGTCCGTACATTTTGTAAAACTTGTAACGAAGAGTGATGCATTTTAAATAATCCTTCGGTAGAATACTTCAAGTAGAGAACTTGATATAAGATTATGATTTATACGACTACAAAAAATAATAATACTCCACTAAACAATTGCTGGATGTGATTTTAAAATGAAATACTTTGATCAGGGCATGGGCAGTGTACTCTATATATGACTAATGTTTAGAACAAGGTTGCTTAATGTTAAGAACAAGGAATATTTCTTCCAAGAACAGAAATGATTAGTACAGATTAAAAAAAATAATATTTTTACTTGTTCTAACCACGAGTGAGAAATATAAATTTTTAGAGTTTGTTAGTTAACTTCCGCTTTTTATGCTATGCGGTTAACAATCAGCGACGAAGTGTTCTAGAGTTCATCCTGTCTATATTTTTCCCCTAAGGGAAACATATAGACAGCACAACCTTTGGTACTTCAAAAAATCGATTTTTGGTTTTTGCTATATTCTGATTTTGGGGACATTTCTGAACAATATGCAAAACACCGCATAAAAAAATTTGCATTGTTTCTCGAGTTATGAGAGTTTATGTAAAGCTCACTCTGTTGCCATAGCCATGTTATTCCAACTTTAACTTCAGTTTTCTCAAATATGTGAATTTTTGGATTGCGCGCACTGTTACTCCCAAACTATGTGTGCTAGACACACAAAATTTTTATCAGATTTGTATTTTAAGCTTCTTTACATACTAAAACCAGAAAAGTTTAAAAAAATTTGTAAAAAAATGTTTTACACTTGAAAATGTTTTAAAAAATTGCTAAATTTAAAATTTTTTTAAATTTTATGTAAATTTTTCAATTTAAACTATATTTTTTGTATGTTTTTTGGTTTTACATTAAACTTGAGTGTATTATTAATTTAATTTGACCAAAAAATAGCTTCTGTATGCATATTTCTTAATTTTATGATGCGCGAAACATCCAATGATTTTTTCTCTTTTTAGTATTGTGTACATTTAAAAATAAAATCTAAAAATTATTTATGGCTTTAGAAGTATTTTGCATAAAATGTAACTGAAGACTTGTAATTTTGAAATAAAACAAAAAAATTATATATATATATATTAATATTATTGGAGTTTCAGTAGCTCGATTTTGATCATGTTTAGGGTCATTTCCCCGTAGTCAAAGGTAGTGAGCCCCCTAACAACTTTCGAACCATGCACAAGCACCCTTCGAGCTTTCATGCACTTTTTCCTGTTTGTGTCGATCTCTTGTTCCCGGTTTCAAGCCCAAAGTATCTATAATCCTGGCCGCTTTAAAAATCTATTAGAATGCGTTCGCAGCGAACCTGCAGAACGTCCATGAACTAATATTAAACAAACAGAGGATGAACTAAGTATAAACTAACTGGAGACACCTAGAAAAGACCACAGTATGGTGATAATTTAAGTGTGATCATTCTTTAAAAATTGCTCCTTGAAAATTAATGTTCCCACTATCTTGTGAGGACTTTGTTGTTTTTTTTTAAATTACTTGTGAAATTTTGAAAATGCATTAAGTATTACGTCCACCCCCACTTTCGTGTACAAGCCACTGTCAAACTGAAGACCGGAACTGCGCAGCAATTCCTGTATGCGCAGACGAGGGTTGATTTCCCAAGTTCGGAGCTGTTCATTGTTGTGGGCCTGGACGCCGGACGAACAGTACAGATCTGCCGATTAAATCAACTTAATGATACACCACCATGAATTACTTTTAAACCCCAGTTAAGGAATATACAGTCGGACCTCTATTTAACGAAGTAACTAAATCCCGAAAAAAAGTTCGTTATATGGAAAATTCGTTAAATAGAGATTTACCTTTTAAAATACTTTAAACTGCATAAGACAGATTTTAAATTCATAAACACTAAATATTATTAATAAAATTAGTTTATTACACCTTCATTTTGTAAATTAATGTCTGTTTGTTTTATATATCTTACCCATCAAACAGAAATCTGCAAGGAAAACAAGAATAAAACAAAACTGTCCGGAAATACACTGTATTTTCAATTTAAAAAAATTATATTAAAATTAATGAATTTTAATGACATTATCGCATTTATTATAACAAATAATTTTAAACTTACATTACCACATGCGTCCTTAAATTTAATTTCTGATAAAGTTTGTTAATTTTGTCTGAGATTTTTGTTTGAAAAAGTGTTTTCTCTCATAATACGTCTCGCATCTTTGCAATACACCAAAATCCCCTTCAGGCGTATTTTCTTCAAGTTGTAATCCACGTCGGAATGTGTTAAAAGAAAATTATTATGTTAAATGTGTTAAAAGAAAGAATTAGTTTGAAATGTTCAGAAATATTTTCAGAAGTATGGAGAAAAAATATTGGATCACAAGAAAAAGTTCGTTAAATAGAGAATGCACTTCGCTACTTGGAGGTTATTTTACAATGAAATTCTCGAAACGTTATTGGTTCCAAGGAAAAGTTCGCAAAATAGAGAAATTCTCAAAATAGAGATTCGTTAAATAGAGGTCCGACTGTATTAAATATTTATTTTAGGACATATACAAAGATCTCCTTAAACAAGAAAAATGCAAAAATAAAGCGTACAAAGGTAAATTGTATTCTAACAAATTTTATCTATTCGCCTTCCGGCAAGAGTAACGGAACAACTCAAAAAGGCCATTTTGAAAAATCCACACTTAAAGTTAAGCGTCTTCTCCTCCAACAGTCAGTTTAATAGTGAGACTTTCGACCTCACGCGATACCTATTCAGCTAAAGAAGTCCCAGTACCCACGAAATGTAGACTTCTAAAAGGTGAACTCGGAGGTAG
This sequence comes from Dolomedes plantarius, assembly GCA_907164885.2. Lineage (NCBI taxonomy): Eukaryota > Metazoa > Arthropoda > Arachnida > Araneae > Dolomedidae > Dolomedes > Dolomedes plantarius. The sequence continues at coordinate 21,092,945 of OU015493.1, read as the reverse complement.
AGACAACTCAATTATTACAAGATAAAAAGAACTTTTTATATACCATGTTTTTAAATTTTCTGTTGAATCATATAAACTTGACTATTCTATTTATTAATAAATACTTTCTTAAATTTTTTTTAATGAATTATCCCGTCAACTTGAAAGAAAATGAAGTTAATTGAAAGTTAACTTGCGTTTAAATTTTCGTTCCCGTTCCGGCCCATAGATGGCTGCACCAGTCTACAAAACAAAATTAACTGAAAATGATTTCAATTCTGCTTAAAGATGGCTAAAAGTGTTAAACTAATGCATTGTCATCGTGTTCTGAGCTATTCTAAAAGTTTCACGTGTCTAGCTAGTCGGGAAGTTAGTTAAAAATTGAATGCAAGATTTGTACTGGATAAACACACACATAAACAAGAAAGCGAGAATAAAAACATGGTAAAAAAATGGCCATTTTTGAGTTATCCCGTTACTCATGCTGGAAGGCGCATTGTTGTAATTGATCTCTTAGCCGGGAGCTGATTGGTTTGATAAAAATTATGTAAAGAATTTCTCAACTCAGTGTATTTACTATGAGAGAAGTAAGTCAAAACTAACCCAACGAATTGAATATTAACGGGGTCCAGGACACAAAATTCTTCAAATTTTCGAGAAAAATTTATTGCATTAAAAAATTCTCTGTTCTTTCCCGCTTAAAAAGACGTTTAATTCATGTTTCTATCTTAATTAGAACAAGAGATATTAATATTTTTTTTGCAACATTCTAATAGCAGCTAATCTTTGATTAAACCTGTAAATGCGTTTTTCTGTATGATGGGTTTTTTTTCACCATTTCTCATCATTAAATTGTCATAAGTCAAGAACCGTTAAAAATAAATAGTTCAAACTTGGAACATGTCTTTTTCAATTATTTACTTTAATTTTTTACTTTAATTTTAATTCAGCGAATTTGAAAAAATATTTAATTTTGACACTATGATTTTTGAAAAATAAGTTACATAATTTTTTTTTTAATTTTTAGTCTCAATATATTTAACTTTTTTAAATTAATATTAAAAAAAATACTGAATCAAATTAAAACTTGTATATTCCTGTTTAATTAAAGGAAAAATTTTGAAATTCGACAAATAATATTTCGAGTTATAATGATTTTAAATTACCCCACTTTTTAAAAAAAATTTTAAATTAAAAAAATTTTAAAACTGTATGAGAAGTTTTATGGTGGGGTTTTCTTTACAAATTATATGGTTAACCCTCACAAAAAAATTCAAAATTTTATCTCAATAAATAAAAAAAAATTTCATATGTCTCCCGGACCCCCTTAATTTAAAAAATATTTTATAAAAAGTCTCGGATAGGAGGTTCGAACGTACCAGATGTCGCCCCAATGCTCCATCAAAATTGAGGTGGCACCGAGGGAGCAGTGTTGGCTCACCTGTATGGTGCTCTCAGATCAAATTTAGTTAACCATTTCCGCATTTCTGTGCAAATGTCTCAGACAAAGTACCGCTGCATTAGCCCAAAAAAAATCTTATCAGAGTGTTTGGGCTTTGTGGAAAACTACTGTGAAACATATCAAGTTTGATAAATCTTCGAAATTCCAGTAGCGTAAGAGATAAACCTTCCAAAGGGCTCTAATGTGCTCCACTAAAGGAAAAATAAATGTCCTTGAAAGCTTACTCGGGAACAAAAATGCTCTCTATTTTATCAAAATGTGTACAATTTGCCTATGATGGACACGAAACTTAAATTAATGAGTCTAAAAGAAACTCATCCGATAACAGAGAGCATGTTTCTGTGAATAAAAAAACTTTAATTCATCAAAAGCCTTTCTTTTGATAAGCGGATGATCCCTGACAAATTAATTTCCCTGACAACAAATGACAACGGTATTAAAATTGAGAGTGATGAAAGTTACTTTAGTAATAAAAACAACAGATTGTGTGTCTAAATAATGCATCACAATACTTATTTCTGACAATACTCTTTTTAATTTCCGCATATGTTTTATTTTTCGCTAAAAGTTGAAAGAAAAGCATTCAGAGCATGAAAACGAAAACGCCGCATTGAAAAAATACTTATTATTATGTCAGCAAAATTTCACTTAAATGTTTGCCTACAATAATTTTTTACTGTCAAGTACTTTGTAATTCATTTCAAAAGAGAATATGAATATCTTTAAAATTACTTCTGATGGTTTGGAAAATCATATCAACGTAATTATGGGGCAATATGAATTACTTTTAGACTCCTGTTAAGGAAAATATTAAATATTTAAATTTAGGACATAAACAAAAGGCTCTTTAAACAAGAAAAATGCGAAAATAAAGTGTATAAAGGTAAAATTGATACTGACAAATCATATTCATTGGTGTAATTAATCTTTTAACCGGGAGAGCTTACTGGTTTAAATTTGGCTTAATAAAAATTCTGTTAAAAATTTTTCAACTCAGTATATTTTCTACAACAGAAGTAAACCAAAAATGACTCAACGAATTCAATATTGTTTTTTAAAATATTTTATAAAAGATGTCGCATAAGAGAAACCAGATGTATACTTAAATATGCAAGTTGCAAGGGATGTCCCAAATTTCACGCTAGAAGTAATTTTCATAGAAAACACAGGTTTATAATTAAAAATTGCATATTTTTTATTGATTCATAAAGTAACAGTGTAGTGTTATGTATGGAACATTATATCGGGTAAATGGCCTCCACGGCTTTGTTGGCATATACGCACTCTTTTGTTGAAATTTTCCATGACCATTTTGCATAAATGTGGCTGAATTTCGTTGATACAGCGCTCAATATCCTCCTTCAAGGCATGGATCGTCGTGGACTTGTTGGCATAAACCTTAGACTTCAAAAAACCCCAAAGAAAAAAGTCCAACGGCGTTAAATTACATCTGGGCTGCCTAATCTCATCACCAAAACGGGAAATTACACGACCAGGAAATATTGTTTTTATGTTGTTACATATGGCCGACTGGAACTTAATCCATACAAGTCTGGCCACTCACCCAGCATTCAAAAAACGACCAGGAAATGATTCATAAGGTAATTGAATTGTTTCTCGGGCTGTATGGCATGTGGCACAGTCTTGTTGAAACCACGTGTCATCCACACCCATATCTTGCAATTTAGGCATAAAAAACTGGATTATCATGTCCCGATAGCGAGCACCATTAACTGCTATTGCCTGACCAGCCGCATTTTCGACGAAGAATGGTCCGATGATGTCTTCAACCCAAACTCCGCACTAAACAGTGACACGTTATGGATTCATTTGTTTCTTAACAATCACTCGTGGACTTTCTGAACCCCAGATGCAACAATTTTGTCGATTAACCAAGCCATCAAGATGAAAATGAGCCACATCGCTGAAGATGATTTTGTTCGAAAAATCAGCATCCACTTGTTTTTGTTCCATAATCCACTCAGAGAACTCTAATCACTGTGCGTCGTCAGTAGGCTCAGTTCTTGAGTCAATTGAACTTTGTAAGCATGAAGATGCAAATCTTTCGTGAGAATTCGCCGTAGAGAGCTTCTCGAAATGTCCAATTCTTGACCACGGTGCCAAATTGATATCCCTGGACTCTCAGCCACACTCTCACGGACTGCCTCGATGTTTTGTGTTGAACGAATTGTTGATTTTTATTACTGCATAATCATGTTATTTTATTGCGTCTGAACTAGAATTATTGCAATCACTGCATATTTTGTTATTTTTCCAGGGGTAAATTAATGCAAAAATTTAATGAAATTTTAAGTATATTTTGAGCAGTTGTAAATTTGAAAAAATATTTTAATATTGAATGTTTTATGTTCAATTGTATTTTGAATTATTTATTTTAAATATAAAACAGGAATTACACATTTAAGTGTAAAATTAATTTCCTAGTTCTGCGCGCAAGCCAGTATACAATAAGAATACTTAAAAAACAATGTATATCTAAACTATTTTTTAAAACAAATATTTAAAATTATTGTGAGAGAATCAATTTGGCGAGTAAGTGGTTCATATGTGAGTGAGACATTTCTAAATCCTTTCCATTTCAGAACCAACAATACACTTCTGATTTCCCCCCCTGGAATTAAGAGTATTTTCTTCAGCAGCTGTTCGATTCAATTTCTACTTTTCTTTTCAATTTCCACTTTTCCTATCCCTTCCCTCTTCATTCATTTTCTTTTGCAGTTTGCTGTTCACTATCTTCTCGAGCTTCAATCCACAATCAAACAAAAAGGCCATCAACAGTAGTAGTGTTTCATAAAATGCTGGGTGAATCGAAAAAGGTGTTCTTTTGGATTGAAGAGGATTATACAGGGGGTTAAAAGTGATTTAATGGATTTTAGTATATTAAGTTCTCCGGAAGTTCAAAATTGGGATTGAAATTCAGATAGCGAAGATTTTATATTAATATAAAAATAAAAGAAGTGCTTATACCAGATGGAAGCAGATTCAAATTCATGGATGTAGAGTGCTTTAAAATTTAAAATTGTAGATCATTAGTAATTTTATTTTAGTAATAACAGTATTAACATTTAATTTTTGTATTCCTATATATGTATTAGCTGAATACCCGTACTTCGCTACGGAGTACATTCAAATTAAATACAACGGTCAATGTATGCAATTAATGCCAAAAATATATATATATATTTTAATCAATGTATGCAATTCATGTAAAAAAAAGTGAAAAATATATTTATAAAAAAAATCGTAAGGGATATTTTTATAGACAAAATAATGTAGAAGAAAATATTGAAGTTAAATCTAATAGAACATACTAAAGAATATAGTACAGTTAATATAGTACAGTTTGAGGAACATATCTTTTACTGTATTTTAATATTTTTTTGGATAATGTTCAATCGTCTGCCGCATTAGCAAGAAATTTTTTTTTTGTCTATTTCGTTGATATGCACGTGATGCATAATTAGTTTAAAGTATCACAAAAGAAAAGAAACCAAGTGATCAGCATTTAATAAATTAAATTCTAAAAATGAATCTTTAAAAATTCACCAAAAGTCAAGAAAATAGAGGTAAAGGTTGGAAAGATATTTCCTTTTAAAAGAATTTTTATGATCTTTCTCATGATATAAATTTTATAACCCTCAAATTATTATTTTAAATACAAACTTTAAAAAAGTTACTAAAACAGCTTAAAAATTTAATTTAAAAAAATCTAAGAAGAATTTTTCAAAAATCTCTCTTAGTGCACCCCTACACTCTAAGAAGAATCGCCTATGCAAAATTTCAGCTTTTTAGGTTCAGCCGTTTGATCTTTGCGTTGTATGTCAGTCAGTCAATCATTCAGTCAGTCAGTCAGTTACGGAACTGTTTTATAGATATAGATAAATTATGAGTGTTAGCTTTTCTAGTACTATTTATCGTTAGAATAGATGGTGAAATGGATGACATTATCGGATGAAAAACTTATTTTTGGCATAGAAAATAATAATTTTGGTCGCTTATCTTTGATTTATTAACTGAGGGACAGATTTATTATGACCACCCGACAATTTTATGCATATATGATATATGACGTCACGCGGTTGCTGCTAGAGTGCTAGGTATAGTTAAAGAGCTGGAATTGGTATAACGGATTGCTGGCTTACAGTAAAGACAGTTGAACTGTTTTTAAAGGAATCGGTAAAAAGCACGATTTATCAGACTTTGAATTTGGAATGCTTGTGGGTACTGGAGAGGATATGGAGAAAATAGCGGAAAAGTGTATATCCTAAATCCATTGCCACATAACCACAAGCTGGTTGTGAAAATGCTATGGTTTGGGGGATATTTTCTTGGCATTGTCTGGGCCCTTTCAGTAACGTGGAACAATGTCTGAAGGTCAAAAAGTAATTAAATATTATCTCTTACCAATTGCATACATATATGTTAATGGTTTACCTCACTGCAGATGGCACCTCAGAATGGTTTACCTCACTTCCAGCAAGGCCAGCTCCATGCTATAAATCTCACATTGTCTACAGATGGTTTCAAGAGCACGACGAAGACTTGACCTTGCTTAATTGGACTCCACTATTCCTAGATTTTAATCCAATTCAGCATTTATGGGATGACATCGTAATCAGCACTAAGATAGTGGAGCCAGATGCATGAAATCTTCCATATTCGATAACTGGAAAGTGCAGCAGAACTGGAAAGTGCCTCAAAATCATGTTGCTGGTTTTGCGCCCAGGGTTGCGACTGTTCCCTCTCAAAATCGACCATTCCCAATTTAGGCCAGGTCGTCTCCTATCTGGGATTTGTATCGATGCCGTCTTCTTTTAACTATTTTTCTTATATTATTCTTATTTTTCTTATATGGTAGCTATTTCTGTGAATGCCAGTAATAGCTACTAACTCTAATCAGGTAACTTGTCTTCGCGTAATCGCTCGCAGTCACTAATTTTGTGCTGTCGTTTCGTTTGGGCTCTTTCTCTTTTCACCACCTTCTTTTTCTACTTTCCTCTTGAAGGTAGGTGTGTTCGAGTGTCCTCCGGCAGAGCTATTTGTCTTCTAAATTAAAAGGTATTTTTCTTCTGGCACATCCGTCTGTTCTGCCTGGAGCCCGACTGTGCTGCTTGTTCTGTGGTGTGGGACCTTGTCTGGGTCGTGCGCGGAGTGGTTGCCTGCTGCGGGTCTATCCGCACCATCAGGATTAACCCAGTGGGGCTTCGGCCAGGTCGGGCCTGATGTGTGCTTTTTGGGAGCATCTCATAGAGTCCATTCCAAACAGAATGGCAGCCATATTGAGATAAAAATTGTGGTCCAATGACGTACTTATTTTGGTGGTCATAAAAAAACTGGCCACTCATCATCGTTCCTCTTCATAATAAATCTTAATGAAACGTATTTCAAACTTGAATGACTCCATGAATACATAGCTGCAATATGCTGTTTAAAATACACTCGTAAGAAATGTCGGTTTTTAATAAGGTGGGTTACTGAATACCGATTTGATCATCAAAATTAAAGATAGAAATGATTTCAAAATATTCATGTAACCCCAAACAGCATCTTGAAAAGTTAATTATCACTTCAAAGCTTATGAGATGCAATTACGTCTAAGCTGGTATGCAAAGTTAATGTAATATACGTACTACTTATTAAACATACCAAAGAAAAGTTTCCTAAATGGAATGAGTTGCTGAAAATGAATTTGACCCTCAAAATTACAGATAAAATGCCATTCAAAATATTGATGTCAATTAAAATAGTATGTTGATTAAAATAGATATAATATCATGAAAAAACACGACATCTAGAAGGTATAAATTAAAGTCTAAAATCTCTGTTAATATATGAAGCGAGACATTTTGGCACTAAACGGGAGATTTTAGGACTATAATCTTTGTCACCGAAGGACTTCGCCTACATTACGTGAGAAGCAGTGTGTTAAGTTGCTTACTTCCTTCTGGTATATCGTGATCTCGATTTTTTGGTATAGCAAGAATGATATAGTGAATCACATTTACTCGTATTTTATATTTTTAATGGCTAGAATAAAGTTGAAATGCTTTCCTTTTCTTCCTTTAAATGTTTTCTACCTTTAAATGTTTCGGCAGAATAAATAAAACAGAGTGAAGTAAATAGAGGAAAAGCTTTGTTTTCAGACGACGGCAACTCTTGCTGTATTTATTATACAGGGTGAATGGTGAATAGCATTTATACCAGCCAGCATAGACCGAATTTCACTAAAGGCCTTTCTTAAGGGTGTAGAATAGTAGCAAAATCAAGAAGTATAATATTTACCTGTTATATTTATCCATCATAATCTTAATCTATTACGCAACTTATCCAAAATTATTATTTGGCTTGTTCCCCTTTTGTGACATACAGCAATCGAGTACTAAGTTATTATACTTGTTGGCAATGTACCAGTACACGCATTGAGAAACTTCAATAAACTGAATACTGTTCTCAATAAAAAAATTGCGCATCAGTGAAGAAATTACATAAAAAGGAAAATAATGATATTTTTTCCCCAATGCGGAGGCACTTGTTGTCAAACATTCGCCTATACTCCGCCGCAATTTTGCTGCCCATTTCATTGTGGGGGCACCATATAGGCGGACAGTATTACCCCCTATGAAGGGACGACACGAGCGGAGGCATTTTTCGTGGCGCGACGCCAGGATTCGATCCAAGCACCCTCAGCACTGAAAACCAGCGCGCTGTACCACTGGGCCGCCACAAGCCCATGGAAAATAATGATATAAAAAAGGTAATGATGCAGAATTATTTTCAGAACATGTATACAATTTGTACACGATAAGGATAGTATGTATTCTGGCGATCTGAGACAAGTACTCCGTAAAAAGAAATCACAACAGATATAGCTTCTTTATTTTCCTCTTTTTTCCTCTATCAACTCTTGGGATACAGGTCAAATGCAGGTCATAATATACTAACAAATTTTATGTTTGTCAAAACAGGTTAATAAATTGCAACGACTTCAAGCCGGGAGTAAGGAACATACTCTGAATTCCAGACTGCGATACCACTGTTCTACAAACCGAAAATACTACTTCATTTCCTCACAAAATGAGTCTGTAAATGTCTACAAAAATTATCGCCTTGAGTTCCTTCATTTTCTAAGAGTGCTGACATATTTTTTTTCTTTTCTTACTACAAGTTCGCCGCTTAAAATTATCTAAAATATGACAAAAGCTTAATTTACTATACGTCAGCACACATTCCTCAGGCCAAAAAACCTTTTTATGTGCCTCAGAAATAATTAAATCTCCAATAAGAACAGTGCTTTATGGGAGAGAGTTTTTCAGATCCTATTAGCACAGAAATTTTGCCGTTGTTAATAAAATTAAGGTGATGGGAGGAATATAATGGAAAATGTTTTGCAAACAAACATTGATATTTTGTTTATTAATTTATATTTTTTTAAATTTATGTCTGTGTTTATCCACACATCTGAATAATGTATAGTGAAAATTTTTATGATGTAGATTAAAATAAAAGAATGCTCAGTAGCGAAGATATTATATTAAGGAACCAGGCCATCCGCTCCTTAATAATAACAAGATAATTTAATATATTACTTTAATATACTTGTTTTGTTAGCGATTTACGATTGAAATTAAATATGAAGGAGTAAGTGCGATTTTTATTAAATATGAAGGAAACCTTTTTATTATGTTTTTACTCATTTCAGGAATAGTGCTTTTTTTTACAGATTGTGCACCTTTTTTTTGCTTTCTTGAATTGCTGGCAAACAAATCCAGAGTTCAGGTGTTACAAGAGATTTGAAAAACACTATGGCTCTAATTTTACATGCCCATGTAGATAGCTCTTCTCTGGCACCTAGCTAAATGTTTCCTGATTCAATTTTTGTATATGTGTTTTTACCATAGGATGGGAAATTCACGGATTTTTTTCATTGCGAGAAGAAAAAAATTGTCCATGTCTAAATGAAATTTATTTTCTGCAGTTCAGAATTTTTTAAGTCCTTTTTTCAACTACAAATGTTTTGCGACAGCTTTTGTTACTTTAATATAATTTCTTACGCAGTAAGTGTCTTGAACCGGTTTAAAGTGTTTTTCTCTGCTATGAAGTTTCTGAAATCCTCTATGTTTTTTTCGAGAATTTTTTATATGAAAAATATTTTTTTTAGTAGCAGCATTAAATGTGTACAACAGCAAAGAAATAATTTTAAAAGGGACCCTTAAAGGTTCTACTTTTACCATATTTTACTATCATTGTACGCATTTACGCTGAGTATAATAACGCTTACATTTTATACACATTATGCCATAATACACAACAACAAAATCAACTTGATTGTGAACTTTTCGAAATGCAAAAGCTTGGTAAACTAAGTTCTAAAACATTTTGGTATTAGGTAACCCTTTTTTTATGCCATATATCTGAAAATTGAGTAACCATAAATTTGTTGTTTTAAGTTTGTTGTTAAATATGTTTTACAATGAAAGATATTACCTTTTCATAATTAATTCATGTGCCGAAACTATAAAAATTTGCACAACAATGTGTATCAGTTAAATTCCATGGACTCCAAATATACATAATCAATCAACTACCGTGTCTTTTTTCAGTATTTTGGTATATTCCAAAAATTTTAGTTTTATAATTTCGTTTAACAGGAAGTGAAAACCTTTTTGAACTGTCACTTATAGAAAATCTTTGCGCATCAGACTTTTGATAGATTACAGTCAGTTAAGCTCACGTCATTAATTGCTGTCATACTTATGATAAATAGGAAAGCACTTATAACTCTAATCTATTTCCAATAATTTGTAAATAATACCTTTTCAAATATTTAAAAGATGGGTTTCATCCATTGACATTTTTACACCGTTAAAGTTATCCTTCAAGTAATTCCGTTCAACTTCTTTTCCTGTTAACTAAGTTCCATCCAATTAAGTTTTCCCTGTTAGACTTATCTGCTTCTTTACTGGTTGCATCAAAGGACCAAGTCATAATGGTGCTTGCAGACGTAAAGTAATAAATCTTTCTCTGGCGGTAGGATAGCTCAACATAGATCTGTCTTTGAGTGAAAGATTCGAGTTTCATTATAGAAGATAAATGTTGCAGAAGCATCAGTGACTTGGCATTGGATTTCAGTATCCTGCTATATAAACCTGTGGTTGCTGGATAATGATATATGGATAAAGATATATTGAAAAGAATCACCAAAAAAGAAAAATATGAGGCTACCATATAGTCATTTTTGTTATAAAAGGAAAAACTGGCGTTTTACATGAGGAAGGTGTATACAGAGGTTGTTCGCGCATTTTTTAGACGATTTTGGTAAGCGGTAGTAAAAAAGTGTTTGCTGCAAAAGAAATAATTGCAATTGTACTATGTTTTTAAAAGTCAAAATTATCGTCTGCGGCTTGAAAGTTTTGTTTTTATTCAAAATGGCGTTTTTAACAAAGCAGTGGTTCGAAGGCTACATTTATGCTCTTTCCGAAGAGAAATATGAATACTCCGTTATCCAAAAACGATGTGAGAGTCCTGGTTTTGTGATATCTAAAGCGTCGATAGGTAATATCGTCAACAAGAAAGGAAAAAAACGTCAAATTGGAGCCTCAAGTGGGACAAAAATTCCAACAAGTATCAAAGGAAAAACGGACATCTTCGACTATTGCACGGTACGGTTGTTTAATGTTAAAAGAAAATCCCCCTAGTCCACTGTAAACAAAATGATAAACGTTGATTTAAATCTTAAGAAAGCGAAAAAACGCAATGTGTATCGTCTCTTCCAATCATATCGCTGAACGCAGGACACGTTGCAGAATTCTATAGAGAAAACACTGATCCAAAGAAAATGTAAAACAATTGTCACAATAGATGAATCATGGGTGTATTTAAATGATTGCAACAAAAAAAAGAGCCATATATTATCGTAAAAGGGGAGAAAAAAATTGAAGTACATGGTTCAAAGAATCGAAAGAAAGTTTTTCTAAGGGATTCATGATTGTTGCTGGTTTTTCTTATAAGGCAAGTTAAAAATAAAGAGAGTGAAAAAATGTCAAGAATAACTCCAAATACTATCAGGAACATATTTTATCGCCAATTTTTCTGAATGAAATACCATCGCTTTACCCACAGTGCCATCAATCTGTGAGACTCCATCAGGTAAAGATAGTAGTCACACATCAAAATCCACTGTAAATTTCCTAAAAGAAATGGAACAAAAAACTGGTATCAAGGGCCATACCCTTCACTGATATCCCTACTAAATCTCCCGATGTATCACCTATGGATTTTTGTGCTTTCGGACTTTTAAAATCTGCATTATCCAAACGTCGTCCCAAAACCCTTACAGGACTCTGGAAAGCTGTTCAGGAGGAATGGGATAGAATACCTCTTCTGACACTTCAAAAGGCATTATTATCCTGGAAATTGCGGTGTCGAAAGATAGTTCAGAATAAGGGATGTCAAATAGAACATTTAAAACACAAGAATTTTATGTAATTTAGTTTTGTGAATACAATATACATCGTCTAAAAAATGTGTGAACATCCTCTGTAGTAGTAAGGTTTTGCCACAACTCCAAGATAGCTCCACAGGGAGAGCATCCTTTCAAGTTAGGAAGATCACAATTTGAATACAGATCTTGAAAGGAAATCGTTATAAATTGATACTAGGGAACTGTAGTACGGCTTGGTGGTGTATTTGTTAATCGCGATTTTCCCTGGAACCTAGTTAGAGGGCTATCAGTTATTATTAAGTTAGTCCAGGACACAAAATTGTTCGAATTTTCAAAAAAAAATTTATTGCACTAAAATGTTTTTCGTTCTTTTAAGCTTAAAATGACGTTTAAATCATGTTTCTATCTTAATTAGAACAGGATAAATTATTATTTCTTTTTGCAACATTTTAATAGTAGCCAAGCGTTGTTTAAACCTGTAAGTGCGTTTTTCGGCATGATGGGTTTTTTTCAACATTTCTCGTCTTTAAATTGTTATAAGTCCAGAACCGTTAAAGATAATAGGTTGAAACTTGGAATATGTAATTTTCAACTATTTTACTTTAATTTTGATTCAGCAAATTTGAAAAAATATTTACTTTTGAAAATATGATTTTTTTAAAATAAGTTACAAAATTTTTTTCGTAATTTTTAATCTAAATATTTTTCATTTCTTTAAAAATTAATATTTCAAAAAAAATCTGAATCCAAATTAAAACTTATATATTTCTGTTTAATTAAATGAAAAAAATTTGAAATTCGACAAATAATATTTCGAGTTATAAAGATTTAAAATTACCCCACTTTTATTAAAAATTTTAGAATTCAAAATATTTTAAAAACTTTTTGAGAAATTTTAGGATGTGATTTTGTTTACAAATTATATGGTTGACCATCACAAAAAAAAAATTCAAAATTTTAACTCAATAAATAATTTTTTTTTTAAATATGTCCCGGACCCCCTTAAGCGCGATTTTCCCTGAAACCTAGTTAGAAGGCAATCAGTTATTATTAAAAGAAGTACGGTAAGTTGGTGTAACTGGATCCATGGGGTAACTGGGCTACCCCTCCCAGATTTTTCTTTTACATATTAGGTGGGAATTCCACTCTGTTGTGGCAACACTGGTAAGCAGAAATCAACAAAACAACAGCCATTTTGTAATTGCTTTGAAAAATTATTCTTAAAAGGGGGTAGAATATTTTTTCTTTTTCTAGATATACAAGCATTGGACCCAGCTACCCAGTTACATATTATGTTGTTTCTTATGAGAAATAGACCTGGGTGGTCCACTTACCCCATTTATCAGGGAAACTGGGCCCACCTGTATTTAAAAATATATACAATATCTATCTATCTATATATATATACAATATCTATCTATATATATATATATATATATATATATATATATATATATATATATATATATATATATGTCAAGCCTGCGACGCAGCTGCAGAAAAAATTAATCTCAAGTCCACTGTGCTTGATAAATATATAAAATAAAAGACGCAGGGATTACAGGAACTCCATGTCGTGCCGAGGCGTTTATTCAAATATTAATTATCCAGTCCGATCCGCCAAATTCGATTCAACCCCCTCCAACCGGAAAACGCGCGTCCCTAACTCTATCAAAGATTTCCTAAACTGCGTATTTTTGTTTCTCGCACGTTCACGTTATACCACAGCGTGGGTGATCATCTAGAGCCCCTTTTGCTCGAACATTCGGGGATTGCGTCAGACAGGGCGTGCGAGCAATTCGGTGACCCTGAACTCTCCGCGAAAACAACAACACCTCGGCAGCGGGAGTTCAGTATTCGTTAGTGAATATTTTCTTTTTGAATAATAATTTCTAGATCTGCCAAATATATATATATATATATATATATATATATATATATAGTATATATATATATATATATATATAATATATATATATATATATATATATATATATATAAAATAAAAATCAGTATCATAGCTTAAACAGACTCCCTAAGACTTATTAAAATGCATGTAATACAAAGATTTTTGAAAATTATACATGTTAGTATAATTTTAATGTGTTAAAAGTATAGTATATAAAAAAAGTTGAAAATTTATGGCCCAGTTACTCCAACTTACCTTAGCGGAAAATGAGAATAGGTTTATAAATTCTTCACAGATGGCATCGAACAATTTAAACAGTTTAAACCAATTTCTAGAACAACAACCTCATGGACTCCAGAGGCTGGAGATAGAAATTTAATGCCAAGAGGAAAGAAATAGTATATCAGACCTATTAAAGATAAAGACTCTAAATTCTAAAAAAACCGCAGGGTTTTTTTTTTATTTTGGGAATGAATGGTAAAAAATGTGATAACGGAGTGTTTCATTCTTAGCTACATGAGATGCAAGTACAGCAGCAATCAGTCCCAGTTACACTTCCTGGCGTCTTAATATCCGATAATATGATAATTCTGTAAAGTAAAAATGCCTGTATAAGATGCATTTGCTAAAATGTTTGCGCCATACCACACGTAAAGTTCATTTAAACGAATTGCATCCTTTGAATCTATAGAGAATAGCTACTTCTTTACCCTTACCGTGGGTGTATATAATTTTGAAGTGGCACTCTAATGAAATAGATTCAAACACAGTTCTAAATTAATAAACATTTATTTCAAAGTGACACATATTACTTTGCTTTTCAATATAAGCATACGTACTACTAGTACGATATATATATATATATATATATATATATATATATATATTAATAATATATATATATATATATATATAACATGTCATGCAAGGCATATTCTTTCAATATAGACAAGTGGAGTAAATGGAATATTCCGAAATAAAATTTTAGAGACCCGAAGTTTAAGGGACCAAAAAGTGATCTGAAAGGGAAATACCTTTAGGGCTTTCATCAATGAAGGTTTATACCCCATTTTAAAAGTTAAGGAGAAATATTTCACATTAGTATTATTTCGTTTAATTAAGTAGTCTACGTATTGTCAGAGTCATCTTTTTAAAGGTCATTTCCCGTCGTATAATTCAAGAACATTGCATGTACAATCGATTAAAACTACTGTAAGTATTTATTCCTTGTAGTAACTTGCTCAAAAATAAAATGAACTAGTAATCAATATATTAGTAATTTGTTTTGGCAAGTTATTCATTTGAACATGTAATATCTGTATGGTGTTCCTGTATGATGGAATACTAAATGTAGGAGACCGTTTCACTTTTTACCATGTTTTTATTAACTTGCTTTCTTGTTTGTTTAGTGTGTTTGTACCCTTACAAATCTTGCATCGATTTTTAACTAACTTCCCGACTAGCTAGACATTTGAAACTTTTAGAATAGCTGAGAACACGATGACAATGCATTTTTTAAATACTTTTAGGAATCTTTAAGCAGAATTAAATTAATTTTCAGTTATCTTCAGTTAATTTTGTTTTGTAGACTGGTGACTCCATTTTCGCTGGAACGGGAACGAAAGTTAAATGCAAGTTAACTTCCAATTAACTTCATTTCTTTCAAGTTGATGGGATAATTCATCAAAAATATTTTTTAAGTATTTATTAATACATAGAATTTTCAAGTTTATATGATTCAACATAAAATTTAAAAACATGGTATATGAAAAGTTTCTTTTTATCTTGTAATTATTCTTTTTCCACAACGCAAAATCGCCAAGATGACACCAGTTTCCCAAACACGTTTGTGCCGTTCCTCATCTAGGACAGTGGTGCGCAAACTTTTTTGTTGCTTACCTTCTGCACTTGATTTTGTTGAATGACATGTGATTAAAACTTCATATTTAAATACTTATATGTATTTTTTTATTCATTTAGGTAAAAATTAACAAAAATTAAAATGCGTTAATTTTTACCTGAATCTGAAATCAAATGTTGAAATCATGTCTTTATATGAGGGAACTAGCTGAAAACCCGTACTTCACTACGGAGTACATTCAAATTAAATACAACGGTCAATGTATGGTATTAATGCCTATATATATATTGGCATTAATTATATTTATAAAAATTTATAAATATAATAATTGTTATTAATTATTTATAATAAATACGATGATTAATGTATACAATTGTGTAAAAAAACCAAAAAAATATATTTATAAAAAAATCGTAAGAGATATTTTTATAGACAAAATAATGTAGAAGAAAATATTCAAATTAAATGTATTAGGAAATATTAAAGAATATAGTACAGTTAATATAGTACAGTTTGAGGAACATAATATCTTTTACTGATTTTAATATTTTTTTGGGATAATGTTCAATCGTCTGCCGCATTAGCCAGAAAAAAAAATTTTTTTGTCTATTTAGTTGTTATGCATGTGACGATAAATTTATTTATTGTACCAGAAAAAGAAATCACGAGATCGGCATTTAATAATTAAATCTTTAAAATTAATATTTTAAAATTCACCAAAAATCAGAAAATGGAGGTAAAGATTCGAAAAAAATCTCATTTTAAAGGAATTTTTCCGATCTTTCTCGCGATATAAATTTTATAACCCCCAAATTATTATTTTAAATGTAAACTTAAAAACGTTACTAAAGCAGCTTAAAAATTTAATTTTAAAGAATCTAAGAAGAATTTTTGAAAAATCTTACTTCGTGCACCCCTACACTATAAGAAGAATCGGCATGCAAAATTTCAGCCCTTTAGGTCCAGCGGTTTGGTCTGTGCGTTGTATGTCAGTGAGTCAGTCAGTTACGGAACTGTTTTATATATATAGACTAGCTGAAAACCCACACTTCGCTACGGAGTACATTCAAAGTAAAAACATCGGTCAATGTAGTAATTAATGCCAATATATATATATATATATATATATAATAAATACGACGATCAATGTATATAATTGATGTAATATATATATATATATATTTATAAAAAAATAGTAAGGGATATTTTTATAGACAAAATAATGTAGAAGAAGATATTCAAATTAAATCTAATATAAAGATACTAAAGAATTAGTACAGTTAATATAGTGCAGTTTCTAGAACATTTCTTTTACTGGTATTTTAATATTTTTTGGATAATGTCCAATCGCGTCTTGCCGCAGTAGCAAGACAAAAAAATTATTTTTTGTTATTTAGTTTTTATGCACGTGACGATAAATTTATTTAAAGTACCAGAAAAAGAAGTCACGTGATCAGCATTTAATAAATTAAATTCTAATAATTAATCTTTAAAAATTCACCAAACATCAGGAAATGCAGGTAAAAATTCGAAAAAAAATTTATTTTGAAGGAATTTTTATGATCTTTCTCGTGATATAAATTTTATAACCCTCAATGTATTATTTTAAATGCAAACTGAAAAAAAGTTTAAAAAACAGCTTAAAATTTAATTTTAAAAAATCTAAGAAAGTAATTTTGAAAAATCTTTCTTAGTGCACCCCCTACACTATTAGAAAGAATCGCCATGCAAAATTTCAGCCCTTTAGGTCCAGCGGTTTGGTCTGTGCGTTGTATGTCAGTCAGTCAGTGAATGAATGAGTCATTACGGAACTGTTTTATGCCCGTATCACACTAAAGATTTAGCACAAGCTTTTAGCGCAACTGTTTCACTAAACCTGTTTTACCTGCAACTGTTGCACTAAAATACTGTGTGATAGAGTGTTTTTCTATGAATCTTTAACTGCAACTTTTCCCATTCTACATGGGAAAAGTTTCACGAAAAGCTTGTGTTGCACATAATTGTCCAATAGCAGGGCAGGTTTTTGGCTCACGTGACTCGCGATCGAGCAAGGAATAAAATATGGCCGCCAACACGGATCCGTGGACTAAAGAAGAAATTTTAAATTATTTCATCGACGAAGTTACAATTCGTGAAATCTGTGGAACCACAGTCAATACTATTACAAGAAAAGGACGTTAAAGCGGTTGACTTGTAAAGAGATAGGGGAGATAATGAGTGAGAAATGGCCTCATTACCAATCTTCTTTTACTAGCGGTAAGTAAGATTTTGCATGTCTTTTATACATTTCTTATCCGTAACAACTTAATAATTATTTATAGTATTGCCACGTTTGATATAATTTCAAAATAATTCTATTTAATTGTGGATCTTTCGGAACTTTTCGGATCATTGATGGATTCATATCAATTGTCATTTTTATCGCCAAACTTCGCCAATGTTTGTCAACAGAAATAATCTTCGTGCATAGGATATTGCACTGAAACAAGTTACAATTTTTTTTTTCTGTATTCGGAAAACAATCAATCAGAATTTTTAATCATGTAGTAATAACTTCTTATTTAACAAAGTTAATTGTATTGAAAGCCATTAATAGTCTACCTGCTTTATCATTATTGTTCAATAATGCAAGAGATATTTTAATGCTAAGATTTTAAGTATTGTGGTTGCATTGATTTACTGTACTGACACTAGTATTTATGGTAAGCTAAATTTACGAACTTATGGATCACTTATGATAGTCAACATTCAGTTTACATGCAACTGAATAACAACAATAATAACACTTACATTTTGTTTAAATTTTGAACAAAAATAAATAAATTTCATTTTGTGTTTAAGTTTTGTTAAAGAAATAAAACATTCTTAAAATTTGAGAGTTTTATAATTTGTGTTTTGAAAGAGAAAAATGTTTAACTTAAAATTTTGTTACGAGTGCTTTAAAAAAAAGAAAAAAAATTTTATTTACAATTATATATATAAAATTAAGTACTATTTTATATTAGAATAATGTTTATATTAGTTATAATAATGTGTAATATGTATTGGTGTTTAAGTAGTATTAAATCTGTAAATATTTATCATCAGCAATAAGTTGACAATTTTGAAATATTGGATATATATCAAAATATCGGAAATTTTCGATATTTGGAACCCTGATCACAGCTCTCATTTTTAATTTATTATTACATTTCAATATTCCATTTTAATGTCTATTTTTACAGGATACAGAAAGTGAATTTGGGAATTTACCCAAGAATCGGTTACTGCAGTCAATGAAAATGCAGTAATGAATAGCCCCAGACCAATAAAAGGAAAGTGATGGAAACTTCATTAATTCCCCCTAAAAAAAAGGGGGGAAAGTGTGGATAAGCAAATATCCAGCACGTTGGAGCAAGTCAAGAAATTAATGGCATCTATAAATGAGGATAAAGACAATGTCGATGATGCCTTTTTTAATTATCTGAGATGTACATTTAAAAGTTTAAAAGATGTAAACTTAAAAGAAAAGGCAAGAGTTGAAATCCAAGGTGTTATCAATAAATATTGCATGGCAGACTTGAATAATAAATAATTTTTTAATAATAATAAATAATTTTTAAATAAATTTTTTACTTCATGTTTCATTTCATTGACCATAATTTAATTTTACAAATAGCTGGTATGCATATAACTGGTATTTATAGGTATTTTGGCATTTGAAAAATATATAGCAGTAGCATACAGCTCAGATTCAAAAAATTATAATAACTGAGAAAAGTAATAAGAAATTATTTTCCATTTATTTATTTATGATACTATTCCAAAATTATTGATATCTGAGAGTTAACCTTTTCGTAGATGTCCATTTTTTTAATATTGTGTTAGTATTTTATGTAATGTAATTATTCTAATATTTTGAATATGAGCTGTACTAAAATCTGAATGTAATTTATCTGAATTTTTTTCATTTCACACTTTTTTGTGCTAAGAATGTTGCTAGAAACTAATCTTTCCATTTGTACACAAAAGATCAGATCCATATGGGTAACCCAATTTATATGGGTACAGAAAAAAGAAATCAAATTATTTTGGTACTTGGCAAAGTTATGTTCTAACATAAATAATAATGGTCGTTCTAACCCCTCTTTTGAGACTAAGTTTTCGTATGCTGTTTTCATAATTGAAACCAGTGTTATTATTTACAAGTTATACAGAACAAAAAAATTTTCAATCTTAACTTTGAACAAGGTACATTTATTAAAAATTAAATTCAATGTAAATTGCACATTTGCTCTTGCCATGGAACAGGTTCCACATTCTATTGAAGTCAGCCTTGCATTCATGAAAATTGCCTTGCATACTAGTGGCAAGATTCCAGAAATGGTGTTTTGAGCAATGCGAAAGTGAAAACTTAATGATTGCCACGTTTCACCTGAAAAATAAAGATAAAAACTGTCAGTAAAGAATCAGACACAGGTAATGCTTAAAAGAAAAACATTTTAGCAATTCTTTTAATGATCCATAGGTGTATTTTTTCATCTAAAGATCTGTCATAGTAATTTTGTTCAAAACAGAATAGTACAGAAAACATAAACAATAAAACATCAGTTTCTAATGTGCCTAACATGCCAAATCTAACATCTAATTACAGTAGGCTCTCTGTAATCGACACAGCTTGGGACCAATGCTAGTGTGGATTATAGGTCATTCTATTGTTTATGTTTTGAAAATTGTAAGTAAAACCAATCAACAGTTTTTTTTTACAATTAATGACAAATTAAAATAACAGAAATATTATAATAAATATTGTACAATGATTTTATTTGAATTTATTTAAATATACAATTAATGATTTTTAAAAAAATGTCACAATATATATTTTTACATGCTAGCTATTGAATTGTCAATGATTGGCATTGAAACTTAACATCAAATTTCAATGTTTACATCTGTTATGATGTGTGGATTATAGGTGCTTGCGAATTAAAGAGAGTCTACTATATTATATTAATTAACTATCAAATATAATATTTTCAATTTTTGCACAGTAAGCACCACATAATAAAATGTTTATTTTAATGCAAATCCGTTTGTCAATTTCATGATTATAGATTTTGTGTGACCAACTTGGTCACTTCTGGGGTAATTATCGATCAGCAACAAATTTGATTAAAATAGATTGCCATAATATATATATATAAATCAAAGTATTAAAACCGAAATACACTAGAATATGTAAAAGTACATGTGTATGTTAGTATCGACCATATTTATACTAAAATAATTAATCCTACTTATACTTTATTGCATGCAACTGTGTTATATTCTACAGTCCTGCCCATCATATTCATTAAATCATGATAATGATAATCTTGTACTAGTCTTTAATATCAATATTAAGATTTTAAAAAAAGCAATGTTTATAAAAAGTCTATATCTTTACCTGTAGCTAAATATCTGAGAGTGAGTGCCAAACGTTCACCAGGAGGAGTACTGTGTCTCATTTGTGTATTTCTTTTTTGTATCAAAGGTAATACTTTTCAAGCAAATACTCAAAAGATGCTGTATCCATCATAATCCACCTTCTATAGCCTTCAGTATCCTAGTATTAAAAAAATAAGATATGTTTAATTTTTCATAATTGTATTTCATGTATAGAAAATTTCTATGAGCAAGATATTACAGCAACCTTTTCAAACATTTCACTAAAACCAAACAGTTGGGGGAAAAAGAAATAATCCTCTCTTAGGGGACTTAAGAAGGGTCAAATTCTGCATAATTCTATAAATATTATTTCTATAATAATTTATTAATTCTAGCAAAATTTGAAAGAAAATATCTTACCTGAAGTGCCAGTTCCCTCATCAATTCTCATAACATCCTAGTTTATTTCTTTTTTTTAACCATTCCCTTGTCCAATTTTTCTTTCAGATTTTTTTCTTCTTGCAATTAATGCTGCTGTAAGGCAAATTATTTTAGCACATATCGTTTTTTTTAGATGATATGCTCATAAAATTGGATGGAGCCATGATTTGAATAGGTTATGTCCGAGTGAGCAATATCGATTCGTAATACATGCGCTAAGAAATTTGTATGCTATGCCTAAAGCCTAATGGTCGATAACAGGATTGGTACGGTAACCCGTCCGCTTCGGTTTGCGAATCCGTTTGTCAAACTCCAGCAACCCTTCACAGACACTCCGCGAGGAGAAATGCTTGACGAAAAGCTTAAAGTTTCACCAAATTCTTCAGTGTGATACGGGTTTTATATATATAGATTATAGAATTTTAAACTTCATATTAAATATAATAAAATTCATAAATTTCATTTTTTTATAAAAATTAAAATAGAAAGAAAAATGGACGATTAGGATGAGCCCGGACCTCAGATAATATTCGTACAATATTTTAGAGTTTAATACTCATTTCATCGTGTTAAATATTGATCATTGTTTGGTTTTTACAGCTGCTAATTTTGAAAATCACTCTCACACAGGTAGGTAGAATAAAATAGAAGGAATGTATTAATAGTTTTTAGCTGATGGCATATTAATTGCAAAACTGTTACACACCTTATTTTATTATATCACATCGTATATTTTTTACCATATAAAAAATATGGGAATATATGAAGGCCTTATTTGTTTAGTTTTCCAACTCCATTTTTGTTCATTTTGAGATACAGAGCCTTAAAGTTTAATATGAGTGCTGAGAAATGACTGATGAAGTCGAATTTGTAATGCCGTTGTTGGCAGCAGAAATAAGCTGGAGGTGTACCAGTTTAAAAATAAGATAGAAATGACTTGTATGAACATGAAAGGGGGGCTAACTCCATTTTTTTTAAAAAGTGGAGTTGGACCACTATTCAAGTAAGGCCTTCATATTAAAAATATGTAATTATAGAAACTTTAAAGAATATTTTTTAATAAATAAATCAATATGATATAAATTCATACCGAATTATTCGCGACCCCTTCGATTTTTTTCCGCTACAACCACCAGGATTCGCAACCCACAGTTTGGGCACCACTGATGTAGGAGACCCATTGCCGCTGTGTAAGCAATAGTTACCCTATGTTGCTGCTTCAAATTTATGTTCTACAGATGGCGCTGCAACGCACCCTCTCCCTATGTAAGTACTTTGTTTTGGTTAGAACTGAGTGGACCGAGTAATATAAGCGAGACTGATATGAGCGAGACTGGGATGCGAGACTGGGATGAGCTATGGAGCTCCACCTTTCGAATCCCAGAATATAAGATTATAAGATCTATTGCCCGTTTTTGTGATGTCCGTAGCATAGAAAATAAACGTAAATTAAGTGTAGACTGTGCTGCTTCATTTGCAACCCTGGATCGGACAGTAGAATTGCCACACTCTATGTTATAGACTTCGCTTCTTCGATCGAAACACAAAAATTGTGAACTCTACACCATTGAATGTAGTCTTTTTCAAATGCAGTTAATTATCATGTGGTGCTCCATGGTATAAATTTTCCGATTACATTTAGAAAGATTAATTACTAATTAAATATTCAATGAATCACGTTAACTTATGCATTGAATCGCTTCGAAGCAGCAAACGTCATAGCAAACTCTGATTGGCTGCGTAAGCAGTTATAAGCCATAGCCAGATAGATGGGAGTCAGAGGTTCTTAAGTTTTTTCGGTTTATTTGTTTGAGTCATTTGTCAGTTTGCCTTATGTGTTTAAGTTGAGGCTGAGGCGATGGCTCCCTCATTTACGATTTATCCCAAATTCTTTTAGACCTCTCGAGATGTTTAAAGTTGATTTTATCAAAGCAGGTTCGCGCCATAATTTAAGTATGTTGTGTATGTCGGCGTAATCTGCCTATACTATTACTTTGTGAATAAAGTTGTTAAGTTTGTTAATGAGTTTAGAGTGATTAACTTGGCTTCTACAATATTGGTGGCGGCATCTTGTGTTGCCTAAGCTGTTTCAAATGAAATCTATATTTCAGTCCGATATCAAAATAACTTTATTCCATAACAGAACGAAAGATGACCCAAAGGGTTACTTTGGATTTAGTTCAGAGATGCAAACATCATACTTTCATTGTGATTTTATAAAAAGAAACAGCATTTATACTGCAAAGTGCATGCATAATTTAAAAAAAAGTATAAAACCCACATTCAATGTACAGAGTTATAGCAATTTAGACTGAAGGATTAAAAAAATCGATTTAAAGCCTGTTAGCACCACGCATGTTAGCCCTGGCATGCATTTTTGAAACGGCCTCCCATAGAATTCTTCTTAGATAAACTCTTCTCGTATATTTATTGATGTTCTGTTAAAAATTTATGAAAGACTATGTCATAAAATATGGGATATTTCCCTTTGCTTACGGATAAATCGTTTTATTTGCCTGAAATCTGCAGTTGTGATAGAAAAATTTCTATTCCCTACAAGATAGAATGGAACATTGTTTATATTTTTAAAGTTTATTTATTGATATTCACATTTTTTTAAGGAATTCATAGATTTTATAATTTTTTTGTAATTTTAAATGGGACAATGCATTGCAAAGTTTATGGACTCACCAGAAAAATGTGTACGTGTAGCTTGTACATTTTAAAAGCTACCTAATGTATTCACCAGGCGATTAGATACTCAAAATTCAATTATAGGCATAAAATGGAGAAAATTGCTCCAAAACTTGTGAAACAAACCAGGGAATGGAAAACTTAAAAACTCACTAAGCATAACTATGATTTAAGATCAATTCGAATTAAAAACGATTTTAGCTTGCATCTTCGAACATTAACGATTGAGATTACATCTTCGTAAACAAAGGAGGGGAATGCTTATGCTTAAGTCAAGAAAGACAGTAATGTACATTTGGTCAAAATTGATTAATGAACCATTTTTCTCTACCTTTACGAACTGCGTAAGAGTTATCTTACCCTGTTCAACAGGAAGAAATCTTAATTCGGTTTTAAATTCGAACTGAGATTTATTTATCGTCAGTTATAGAGATTTTCTTATGGTTTGTGTATTTCCATGTTGGTATACGTTAAATAGTTTAAGGGCTAACACATCCTGCCAGAGGAATTATCATCAATAACCACAATTATAAAACAACATAAATTGCGAAGAAACTTTATTCAGCATTTTATAGCCAGGTAATGGCCGAATGGCTAGGGCAATAGCATTCGGTTCAGATCCTGTGGATTCGTGTCCCACAGTTGGCATGGATGTTTGTAGCCGTTCGGAATCGGCTTTAAGCAGTAGGTCCCGGTCTAATTAGCCTTCTTGTAGCAAAAAAAGTTGACCGTAGCGCTCCAAACCAAACCAATCAAAATTCTATGTAAGCATTTATGCTAATTTTTCAAATATAATGATCAATTTAATTTAAAATATTTCCGATTTCATAATGTTAAAATTTCTAGAACTACTAGCCATATGACACCTATTTACAAACAAGTAACAACATCTTAATTTCAACTACTTTTAAAATGTATTCTTGCTTAAAAAAACAACGTGAAAAAAATTGAGAATATTAGTCTTTTCAATTAATGAAGAATTTGATTCATTGAAATGGAATTTTAAGAATTAAATATTGACGTACTAACCGACAACATTTTATAGAAATAAAAGGGTAAAATAAAGACGAGTAATAATTTTTATAACTTAGAAATTATAAACTTTATTGCATTTTTCAACTTTATATTTTGAATCCTATTAGAGGGGGCTTAAGTACTTTTAAACAGGAAAATTTTTACTTTTAAGAGGGTCAGCCTCGTTACTCTCTCCTGCCGTATGACCCTGCTTAAACATAAAGTTGGAAATGTAATAATGCCTACGAATGAAGCCCAGCTTAGAGCTAAATCAGTAACGTCAGTATAAGCCCGTCTGCACACGAAGCAACTCAAAAGAAACTGATAACTGACTCAAATCACAAACCAGCCGTGATGAGTCGCAACCTGTGTAATTGAATGGAGCCACGCACACGGCGCAACTGGTTACAAACCCGTCGGACGGGTTTGTAACCCGTCCGACGGGTTACAATCCCGTGTATTGAGAGTAGTATGTAGCATAATCAATTTTGACAATTTTAAATATGCTACATACTACTCTCAATACACCATCAAGGTAGGATTAATAAGTAAGCCTATTTCGATTTGGGATTGGATGATTTACAAAGACACTTTGATTTGAGCAACGTGAACAGCAGGTGGCACATTTTGTAATTATGTTTACAAAAGCATCTGCCTAATAATGAGTGTGTTTCGGACAGCATATAAAAACTTGGTGGACCACATGCGGTCCGCAGGCCGCAGTTAGTACCCCTGATCTATACGATGGAAAAATGATCTAAAGTTTAAATGGCTGTACTTAAATTACGCTTAGAAAGTAGTGCTTTTAAATTTTAATGTATCTCAAAAATTTTGTTGTGGGATAGCTTTCATTAATATTTTACTATACGAGCCAAAGAATCGAATTCTAAAAATATAATTTACCGCGTTTCTACATATTTATTGACTATAAAGAAGAAAAATACTCTTAAAATATCAATTTTCTGAGGAGTAAATTCTCAGGGGAACATTATATTTTTTAATGCATGGGAAAACTTACATAAATAAGAGTTATTTTTCCTTAAAATTGAAGCAAATAGTCAGAAGACACGTTATTCTTGTTTTATGAGGTATTTTATGTTTAAAACAAAAATTTTATTTTTTTCAAGAACGAAGCTTACAAATAAATAAAAACTTTTTACACGTTGCTTGTGGGGACGATGGGACCAACAATCGCTAGTATATACGTACTATTTGACACGGCTCCTAAATCCTGAATTATTTGAGCGAACAGGCGGACCCTCAGCTGCTTATTCCAGATTATTGCGTAGCCACTGATCTGCCGGTTAAAACACGCCGCACACCACGTCGGTCAGTGCGATAAATACAATCTGTCATAAAAAATATATGCACCCAGAAGAAATCGAGCTACTATCACGAAACTTGGCAGGAATGTAGTCTGGTAAGAGATATGCAAATGTTTAAAATTTCGACGCCAATGAGACAAGGGTAAGCACGCTATGCGCATATGAGATGCGCAGCTGGAAGAGTTTAAAAGCATGATTGCTCGTGCCAAAAGGTTATTCAAACAAATCTGTCGACTTGGATGGATGGTATTGGAACTAGAGATGCCTCTGAGACGTAACCAGTGACAGTACGAACAATTGTCGGACTTTGAGAGGAGGCGTATAGTAGGCCTCAGAGAAGCAGGTTGGTCGAACAGGCGTATCGGCGGCTACCTTTGTCGGGGTGATATAGTAGTTGCTCGATGTTGGCAACAATGGATCACGGAAGGGATAGTCTACCGTCGCGGAGGGTCAGTCATCCCTGGAACACAAATGCACGCGAAGATCGCGGAATCATAAGAGCGGTCGCGGCCGCATCAACAACGTCACTAGAATCGGTTCGACGCCATTTACCACCTTCCAGACATCCGATGGTACCAACAGAAACCATTCGGAGACGACTGGCAGACGCAGGTATAAGGAGCCGACGTCCATTAAGACGCCTACCACTGACCCCACATCATAGGCAGTGTCGATTGGATTTTTGCCGACCTCGGGCAAGCTGGAGTGTGACCGACTGGAGGCGTGTGATCTTCAGCGATGAATCGAGATTCAGTCTCAATGCTGATGACCAGTGCATACGCGTGTGGAGTCGGCTAGGTCATCCATCCGATCCGGCATTTGTTGTCGAGAGGCATACGGCGATTATACAAGGTGTGACAGTGTGGGGAGTGATTGGTTGGGACACACGATCACCTCTAGTCGTCCTTCAACGCACTTTGACGGCACGCAGTTACGTGAACGAGATTTTAATGCCAGTTTTACTGCCTATGCTATCAAGTCGCCCAGGTGCCATTTATCAGCAAGACAACGCTCGTCCACATACTGCGCGACTCTCCCAACAATGTCTTCAAGGATATAACGTACTCCCATGGCCTGCCAGGTCACCAGACCTCTCGCCAATAGAGCACGTCTGGGACGTGCTTGGAAGGCAACTGCAGCCGTCCCGAAATACTGATGAATTATTTTCCCAGTTGCAAAGATTATGGCATTGTCTTCAGCAGGAGGTCATAGGTGACCTCACTTATTCAATGCCCCTCCGTGTTTCGACTTGTATAGCTTCCAGAGATAGATTTACTACTTACTGATTTGTAACATTTTTCGTGCCATATCTTTTTAATAAAACGGTCTGTTCTTCTGAATTCATAATAATTTGCTTATCTCCTCATACACTACATACATGTTAGGTTTCGTGATAGAAGCTCGTTTCCTTCTGGGTGCATATATATTTTTGTGACAGAGTGTATTTCATGAGTTACAAGTTTCTTGGAGACATTTAATGCTTGTCTGGAAAGAAATCAAACTATAAAAACCCAAATGACAAACGGATAATGTATAAGATTTCACACGGTCATACAATTAAAGACGATAACCAGCTACCCAGCTATCAAACTTAACAATTTTTCCTTACAACTCATTATCTATTGGTTGCTCGCAACAAGTAACTCTGAACTTTCTTAATTAATATTGATCTCTCTCCAAATCATCCGGTCAAATCGATATTCTGTTTTAGTTGCGTTCATAGGTTAGCTTCCTTAAGTTTTAAATCTCTCAAACATCTATGATAGAAATTCTTTTCAAGTACCTCGGTTGCGCTAAACTCCCTAATTAGAATACCCTGTTATCTAAAATTCGCGACCCATCTAAGGGTTTGACAAATCTCTGAAGAAAAATTTAGGCAATAATTGTCTTTCGAAACCGCGTTCGAAACAAATATTAATACCTCACCAGCGTAAATTTGAGTAGCATGAAAGGGCATTGTTGACCCCATCAAGCCTTCATAAATGTCGCAAGTAGTAAATTTTACTTACTTATTTAAGGGCCCGGGGTAGCCTCGGGGCAACACGTTGGGCTTGGAACTGGGGGTGCTTGATTCGAATTCCGAAGACACCATTAAATACCTTCGTGTCTAAGCCGGATATGGGCATGTTAAATCCATAGACCGGAGAGCCCTTCTACGAGGTGAAAGAGGGTGAGAAGATGTATCAGCCCACCAGATATCGGTCTTGGGGGTTGTTGGGGGTCAAAAATTGTGGCAGAAACAGAGTGTTGTGTTAGTTGGTTAACCTAAACGGTGTCCCTATTGAATGCAACCAACAATTCTAGCGGATTATCTGCGAATGCCTTAATGAGCAAGTGCCGAGCATTGGAAAAAAAGGAAACAAAAAAATTATTCAAATAAATAAGTTTGAAAATATTCTTTCAAAAATTGTAACGATCTATAACATAGAAAAAATCTCAAAAGACTTATCTTCTTCAGCATATTATTGCTGTTAAATTTATATGTCACCAGACAACGCCTCCGTGATACTTCATGTGCACACTATTTCAGAGGACAAGTGATTTTTCTTGCGACACCGGGTAATCAGCTGATTGCAGGCTTGCTCTAAAAATCCCGTGAGTACTTGTTATTGGAGTTCCAATATACCGCAAATTTATCATTTCTTTTGGCTGCAAAAGTTTAAAACATTTTTTTTTCTACCAGTTCATTAAATTGTTGCCCTCCACCGAAGAGCTAGAAAAATGGTACTCTATCATAGTTATGAACAGGTAAAGAACTACAGGAATTTTATAGATTATCATAATCGGAAAATTTAAAAACACATAACACAACGTTAGAGAAAAGTGTAAATTTTCGTGTAGAAGAAAAAATAGCGACGATGAAAATATAAACCTGGAAAAAGTACTTTATATCATTCCTCTGCTTATTTACATGGAAATGGGCTAATTAATTCATTAAATGTGCCAGATGATTCCATATTTTTGAAACTTTGCCTCCAACTAAATGGTAATTATTGATGCTAAATGTTACTTACTGCTGTGTCGCTATAGACATGATTAATGAAATTCTTGGTACCCATTCCCTAAAACCCATTCCTCTTGGACCGTTTTCCAAAGTTCGTTAAGTGTTCTTGGATGCCGTTAACTTAAGGATCGTTTTAATAAACCGATTAAAGACAATAGCGAAAAAGTCCATTGGAGGAGAAGGGTCAGGTGATTTTTCAGGTATTTCATTAAATGGGATACACTTTATTCCTGTTTGTAATTCTTTCCTTGCTAAGTAAGCGGCAGTTGATTTAGACGTGTGACTAGAGGTTTTGTCCATATCAAGCTCAACTTTATCAACGTGTTTTCCATATAAAACTGGAATTTCTTCTTCAAAAATTGGTTCTAAAATATTCTACTGATAGTAGAGTGAATTAATTTTGGCTTTACTTAAGATCTTTTTTTTATTTTTTATTTGCGTTGTAACAAAATCCTGCAACTATCATGAATCCCTTTGGGAACTTTTCTGTATGCTGACGAAGCCATGTAGTACGGTCGTTCCCGTCAGTTGAGCAATAGAAAATTGATTTTTTTTTATTACAGTCACTTAAATACACCCATGCCTCATCGAGTGTTACAACAAATTCCCATTTTACAGCAGCTAGGTGTTTTTTTATATAATATTCTACAATTCATTTTTCTTTCTGCAATATTCTTTGGCAAAAGCAGATGAACTTTAGGTTTAAATATCTTTTTTTAACTTCAAATCATTATGAATGATTTTACTTACACTACAAGAAGACAGTCCTAGTTTCGATGCAATGGATCTTTGATTCGGCGTATTTTCTTTTAGGATCAGAGACTTCACTTTCTTGATATTTACCTGCATTCAAATAGTCTAAAGCTATGTCCACACTTGTGCGCTTTCGCGTTCGCTTTCAACTTGCGCTTCGTCTTTCCTTTCAATTTGCCTTTAGCGCAGACCTTCCGGCATGCCTCTAGAGGCATTCTATTTGTTGTCCCCGCCTGTTCAGCAGTTCATGCCAAACGAGATGGATGAGTCAAACGGTTAATGCAGCTTTTCTTGTGATTTCGCGGAGTTTATAATGTGATCACATTTTTACGTAAAGCAATAAGGAATGTGCAACAAGAATAGACTACAATTTTGGTGCGATGATATATTAACATTAGCAGGTGATTATTCTGAAGTTTCCAAATTTTTATCTCAAAATGCAAACGACAAAATTAAATTGCAAAATCTTTTCCATAAAATGTGAACGACCTTCTGTATATATCAAGCTGAAATACCTGGCGAGTTACTATTTATGTATGATATAACTCTTCAATGTATCTAAGGGACCAACGTGTTCTCAGGTATCTACCTTATTTCTATAAACTTGCTTCATATTGTATTACGAAGCAAGTTCAGGATTATGTTTTTCATATAAATCTTGAATTTTTGACATTTTATTTTAAAGGTTAACCATAATAACATCTGTTTTAATATGATTTAAAATTATGCAAAACATCCATGTCAGATTGGTTAATATGTTACATATTGAGACAGTGGTCTAGAATCTCAATTTGTTGATAACACTAAATATTTTGATGTATGTAAATGCTTAATTTTTCCTCGGGATTAACGTACATGATTCACTAAAATATTCATCATATACGTAAATGTCCACAGCTATCAAAGCTGTATGTTTTTAAATGAAAAATAAACATGTATGTAGTCTAGGTTTTTTTTTCTAATTTCATATGTTCATACTGATGGTTCAAATTTTAATAAAGTAAACATTTTTGAGTACTTATAAATATTATGCTCGTAATCTATATATATAACACAGTTCTGTAACTGACTGACTAACTGACAGACAACGCACAGACCAAACCGCTGGACATAAAGGACTGAAATTTTGCATGGCGATTCTTCTTTAGTGAAGGGGTGCACTAAGAGAGATTTTTGAAAAATTCTTCTTAGATTTTTTTTAAATTAATTTTTTAAGCTGTTTTTGTAATATTCTTTAAAGTTTGCATTTAAAATAATAATCTGAGGGTTATAAAATTTATATCACGAGAAAGATCATAAAATTTCCTTTAAAATGAAGTCTTTTTCGAATCTTTACATCCATTTTCCGATTTTCGGTGAATTTTTAAAGATTAATTTTTAGAATGTAATTTATTAAATGCTGATCACGTGGTTTCTTTTCTTTTAATTTTGCGTCATGTGCATAACAACGGAATAGACAAAAGAAATTCTTGCTAATGCGGCAGACGATTGGAAATTATCCAAAAAATATTAAAATACAGTAAAAGATATGTTTCTCAAACTGTACTCTATTCTGTATTATATTCCTTAGTATGTCCTATTAAATTTAATTTGAATATTTTCTTTTCCACTATTTTGTCTATAAAAATACTCGTTACGATTTTTTTTATAAATATATTTTTTCGTTTTTTTACAACAATTGCATACATTGACCGTTGTGTTTAATTTGAATGTACTCCGTAGCGAAGTACAGGTTTTCAGCTAGTGAAATACACTGCTGGCCACCCAAATTGCAACACCAAGAAAGACAAGAGATATCACAACAAAATTTATTTTGTAGATAACATGTTGACCAAGTATCAAATGATTAAATTTATAGACTTCTGTGAAGTGTGGTTCCTGCCAAAATCAGTAGCCACAGTAGCCGCCATTGTTGGAGATCACCGCTGCCACACGCCTCGGCATTGATTCAAAGAGAATTTGGATGAGTTCTTGGGGTACAGCAGACCAAGCACCTTCCACACATTGCCAAAGTTGATCTGCTGTGGCAGCTGGGTATGGAATCTGGGTCAATCGTAGAGGAACCATGGACCACATGTTTTCTATCGGCGAAAGATCCGGAGAGCGAGGCGGCCAGGGAAGCTATTCAATCTGGCGATTGACGAAGAACCGTTGGACAATGCGTGCCACGTGTGGTCGCGCATTATCCTGTTGAAATATGGCTGTGGGCAAGCCCTGAAGGTAAGGAAGGACAACTGGCTCCAACACCTAGGAGATGTAGCGCTGGCTGTTTAAAGTACCGGCAATGCGTACTAGAGGTGTGCGAGAGTGATATCCAATACCGCCCCATACCATAATACCCGGTGCAGGACCAGTGTGGCGGTGCATAACGCAGCTGTTCAGCATCCTCTCTTCACGGTGTCTCCAGACTCGAATGCGACCATCGTGGTGTTGCAGACAGAAGCGTGACTCGTCAGTAAAGACAATTTCATTCCATTCTGCCGTCCACATCCTTCTGTCATCGCACCATTGGCGGCGGAGACGTCTGTGGTTCTGCGTCAAGGGTAGACAAAGCAATGGACGTCTTGCGGACAGACCACTCTGCTGTAAACGGCGTCGAATGGTACGCGCAGACACTGGATGATGCGTTACAGACTGCATGTGCTGTGCTATGGTTCGTGATGTGACTGAGCGATCCGTCACTGCCATGCGCACAATTTGCCTGTCATCACGTGAAGTGGTGCGCTGAGGTGGATGCGATCGAACACGCCGGTCCGTCGTACCCTCCTGCATACAACGATCACATATCCGCATTACAGTTGTTTGGTTTCGTCCAACACGACTACCGATTTCCCTGAAAGATAATCCACAATCTCGGTAGGCCACTATCCTTCCTCTATCGAAATCGGATACTTGATCAAAAGATGATCGCTGTTTTCGACGAGGCATAATTGATAGTTTTTTTGAAAAACCACAAGAAAAACACAATTGCCGAACTTGAAATCGTCGAAATCTCCAAGCCTTAAATAGTGCTTTGAAGTGGCGCCACAGGCGCGCGTGATGTGCGTCTGCGCTGAAATTCTAATCATTTGCATATCTCACCTCCGCTTATGCATGTTGTAAATTTCATGTTATTTGCATGTTTCCTTCAGGGTGTTGCATTTACAGTGGCCAGCAGTGTATATAAATGGGGAAAAGTATACTTCAATTAGAAATTTAGTTAACTTTCTCATAAGTTGCACTTGGAAATTTAATGTTAAATTAAGTGACTGCCACAGTTTAATTTAGTTTTCTGCGGCATCTGTCTAAAAAGATTTTGTTAATGAATTCCAGACTTTCCGAACATTCTTAAACTCTGCTTTGTTTACTGTACTTCTGAAATGAATCTGAAAAATAATCGCCAGGATTTCTGTGACGTCTTCAACCTCCCTTTCACGCCACTGGCTGGATGATTTCGTCCATTCTATCCGTTAAAGCCCCGTCTAAGCAAAACTATCGATCACATTGAAGGATTTCCCCTTCACATTGGCGAATTTAGCACTGGCCAACCAGGCTGCAGTACCCGTGAATAAAAAAAACATTTTTCCTTGGGATTTTCTTAACACAACTAAAATATTTATAAACAAAAGTTTGACTTTGTTTCAAAATAAAATAAAGTGGACATTGTTTTAATATATATAAACTAGCTGAAAACCCTTCGCTTCGCTACGGAGTACATTCAAATTAAATACAACGGTAAATGTATGCAATTAACGTCAAAAAAAATAAACATATATATTTATAATAAATCAGACGATCAATATATACAATTGATGTAAAAAAATATTTATATATATATATTTATAAAAAAATCATAAGGAATATTTCTTTTTTTGGATAATATCCAATCGTCTGCTGCATTAGAAAGAAAAAATGGTTTTTTTTGTCTATTTAGTTGTTACGCACGTGACGATAAATTTATTTAAAGTACCAGAAAAAGAAATCACGTGATCAGCATTTAATAAATTATATTCTAAAAATTAATCTTTAAAAATTCACCAAAAATCAGGAAATGCAGGTCAAAATTCGAAAAAAAATTTCATTTTGAAGGAATTTTTATGATCTTTCTCGTGATATAAATTTTATAACCCTCAATGTATTATTTTAAATGCAAACGTAAAAAAAGTTTAAAAAACAGCTTAAAAATTTAATTTAAAAAACTCTAAGAAGAATTTTTGAAAAATCTTTCTTAGTGCACCCCTACACTATTAGAAGAATCGCCATGCAAAATTTCAGCCCTTTAGGTCCAGCGGTTTGGTCTGTGCGTTGTATGTCACTCAGTCAGTCAGTCAGTGAATGAATGAGTCAGTTACGGAACTGTTTTATATATATAGATGATGGTAAAATTATTTTAATAAATAATATGTTATAAAATAAAATACAATAAAGTAAAACTTTTACAGATTAAGGGTATTCATAGTACTTTACTTATGAATTTTAAATGTTTTTGATAAATAAAAGTGTAATGTTACTTTTTTCCATTGCATGAATTGATTTATTAAAAAAAACTGTGGAGTTTGTCCCAAAGTCTAAATTTATATGTATATTGATTTAAAATAAAATAAAAATATAGAATCATAACACTTCAACAACAAACGTTTTCAGGTAAACGGTAACATGATTAATGATCTATCGCACTGATGATAAAAATTGATACTTTTTTTACTGCATGCAAATTGATTGGATGGGTGTCCCAAAAGAAATTTGCCCTAGGGCCATCAAACTTCTAAATACGCCACTGCTCCTACAGCAACAGATCGTATTTTGTCCTAGGGATGCGACATCGATAACAAAACATCGATGTTTTGAAACATCGATATTCAATATTAAAACATCGATACTAATAAAACATCGCCCGAAAACCATCGATGTTTTAGAACATCCATTTTTTAAAACTGGTTTAGTAATCTCTAACATTAATGCTACTTCGGTTAGTCGTGGGGGGAGGGGGGGGTGATTTAATTTTACTCTCTGATTGGGCTAACACAAATGACAAGAACTTGGTTGCTTGTGCCTTGGGCTACATTGATGTTTAAAATTCTCATTGCAAATATCGCCATGTTTTGCCTTCAAATGTCCAGATAAATTCGTGGTATTGCCAGAAGTTTTGAGGGACTTCAGGCAAATATTGCATTTTGCCAATTTGTCAGAGGTTTTGCAAAAATATTTCCAAACGGTACTTTTGGGAGGCATCCTACTAATAATATTAACATCAACTTATATAAAACCAGAACAAAACAAAAATTTAAATGGCTGCTCTCATGTATATACTATTTGTTAAATAAAATCCTGTGGAAGGTTCTGGAGTGTCAGGAACATTCCAAGAGCTCTCATTGGTTCATTGGTTGTTGATTGTCATTTGTCTGTTTGCTAAGGAATCGTTCACCCTTTTGTATTCGTCCTTTTCAGAACTCAGACTTACATTTACTGAGTGTGAAAAATCTGCTACGGGGTAAAGTTTTTTTATTTATGGTACTTTTTCATTAAAAAAAGAAAACATCGAGACAACGTAAAACATCGAGCACAAAATATCGATGTTAAAAAAAACATCGATTTCAATAAATCGATGTTTAAAACATCGATGTTTTTATCAAAACATCGATGTTTTGAAAACATCGACATCGATGTCGCATCTCTATTTTGTTCGGATGGTTGTCCTTGAAAATAGTCCTCGATTGTGATACCGTCTTTACAGTTACTATTGAAAACCACTCTTGGAGGCTATGTGCTACCCTCTAGCGTCTAGAATGCATCCATTGGGCATTTAATACATTTGGTACCACTAACATCGGATACAGATAAAATCATTTCGATAAAATATTTTCATTTCTATTTCTCTTAATAAGCTTCAATTTTGTAAAATATTTCACCAAAGAATTCTTATATTTAAAGTAGGGATTATTTATTTTTCTTACACATCACACATATTTTTTTCCAACAAGCATGCATATATATTTATCTTTAAGATGTTTAAATTCTACTTCAATACGTTTTCAATTTATCTTCATTCAACTAGAAATTTTTCATTTTTTTTTAATTCTCACCAATCCTTTTATTTGAGCAAGAAATTTTTCATTTTTTGATTTCGCGGCAATTTTTTTTCATTTATAGGGTCTCTCATGCTTTAATTTCTATTTCCACTAGCAAATAGCTATTTTTTTTTCAATAGATGAACAAACTTTTTCATTGACTTGGTTTTTCAAAACCCATTTTTCCCTCTGCCTATATAAACATCGGAATTTTTTATAAAAGTTGAGCATTCATATTTTACTAACAGATTATCTCATATGTACTGGATTTAAGTTAAACACGATAAGTAAAAGTGCAATGCAGTTATGCCGTTATTACCTTAATAGATAAATATATACAGTAGACTCCAGTATAACGAGATTAATATGTTACATGTTGTATGAAATCGCGTAGTAGGAAATCGTGTTGTACAAGTAAAAATCTTGTATAACGCGAATGATGTTGAGGTAAAATGTTAGAGTGACTATTATCATAAAAAATTTAATAGTATAAAATGAGATATTAGATAAATTACAAAATATGTAATTATATATTTTTCTCATATATATATATATATATATATATATATATATATATATATATATATATATATATATATATATATATATATATATACACGGTGATCATAAACTATGTTTTGAAAAGAAAAGATAAAACCTTTGTGCTCGAGGAATAAACAGGAAATCCAACGTAAATAAAGCACAAATAGCGGTAAGATGCAATTTTGCATACGGCCATTTGAATCTACGAAAGAGTTTCTTCATCAGTGCAAAGAACTTTGTGGCAGATCAAAAAATCCGAAAACTAAGCGACTAGACACGTGCGCATGCACTTAAGTACCCGCATGTATCGAGCACACGAAGGCGCGAAGCAGCGAAGAGACAGAAATAGGGCAAGCACCGCCATCTAGTGGCAAAAAGAGGGGAAAAAGTGATAAAAGTGAAGTAACAGGCCAACACGGCTAAATAAACCCTTTCCATAATTGAGGAAAAACAGTGATGCATCCCTGTTTTACCTTCTTTTTGCCACTAGATGGCGTTGCTTGCCCTATTTATGTCTCTTCGCTCCTTCTAGCTTCTCAGCAGAGCAGCACGATCAGACAAATAATTAATGCCCCATGGTACTTCCGTAATGTTGATATCTACAATGATATCGGTCTCCCCACTCTCAAAAATTACCTTCAAAAACTAGCCATTAACTTCCACTACAATATTGATAATGAATAACTTAAAGATTTAGCAAATTATGATCATGCTGACCCCTCAAACAGGAAACGGCCTAGAGCCATCCTGTCATTTACTTAAATGTTTTGTCCTTCGTCCTTATTATAAAAAATAAAAAATAATACTTGGCTTGCCAAGGTAAAAAACAACAAAAAATTTTATAAAACAAATAAAAATGTATTTCTATCCTTAAACTTTCTCTTTTAATTTTATTCATCATTGCATCGTATGTAGACCCTTTTTTCTACTGCCCTGCAACATGCTTACTCACTTTTCCTTATACTATGAACTCACGGATTAGCAGCGATCCAATCATTTCACTTCTTTCCTATACTCTGTTTCTATTGGCTCCCCTCTGCTTATTACCTGAAAGTCTGCAATTGAGGGCGTGGCCCAGGAATTGCAGTTGCGACCCATTTCCTATGGTCCTATGGGTGCTCGATTCGTGCGGGTACTTAAGTGCATGCGCACGTGTCTAGTCGCTTAGTTTTCGGCTTTTTTGAGCTGCCATTAAGTTCTTTAAACTGATGAAGAAGCTCCTTTGTAGCTTCGAAACGACCGTATGCAAAATTGCATCTTACTGCTATTTGTGCTTTATTTATGTTGGATTTCCTGTTTATTCATAAACTATGTTGACAAAATAAGAGGGGTAATACACTCATCAAGACGAGCAATATTTACATTGCAACTTAGGGCCGCATTCCAATCAGTGTTTCAGACAAGCGTACACTTTAGTGTTCAAATTGAACTTTCGTCACTGGGAAAAATTAGAATAAACCAAATCATAAGTTCCACAATCCTATTCAGATTAGAGAAAGACTCAAATTCGATGCTTTACGCTTTTCTGACACTCTGAGTGGAATGCGGCTATAGGTTGCATTCTAAATGCTGTTCGTCTTAATGAGTACTATGACCCCTCTTATTTGTCGACTTAGTTTACGGTCACCCCTCTATCTCTCTCTCTCTCTCTCTCTCTCTCTATATATATATATATATATATATATATATATATATATATAATTTGTTGAGATGGGAGGGGGGTAATGTCTGAGACATTTGAGGAAATGTTTGGCTATTTTTTATCTGGGAGCACCATACTGGTGAGTCAGCATTGCTTCCTCGGTGACACCTCGGTTTTGATCGAGCAACTCCCCCCCCCCCTCTTCCCAAGGGGCTACATCTGGAGGGCTCGCAACTTCCACCACCCACTGACATCGTGGAACAACTTTCCGGTCCACGGAATTATCTCGTCCATATCCGGATCAGACTCGAAGGTATTGAACGGTATTCGTCGGAATTCGAAATGAACAACCCCAGTCCCCGACGCGCTACTACTAGGTTACCTTGGGCACGCATTCTTTTAACTAAAATTCAATAAAAATAAATTACGTAATTACAAGGAAGGCATGCGTGCACACACACCAGACACTCACACACAAATAAATAAATAAATAAATATATATATATATATATATATATATATATATATATATATACATATATATATATATATATATATATATATATATATATATATATATATATATATATATATATGTCATAATATAAATATTAGGTTCGGTTAAAATAGTTAACATATGGGATAATAACGGGAAAATGGAAATAGTTAGCAGAAAAGCTGACAGAGGGCAGCACTGATCAAGCTCTAATGATTTTTTAAGCATCACTCGATACTTACATAATCCTTTTCACACGACACTCCGTGGTCTTGTGCACGGCACCCTTTTCTTTAAGCATTGTGAGCAAGAACAAAGACAGAGCGCGGGATACCTTTTCAGCGAGTAAACCTATATATTTCGAGAGGAGAAGAGTGGAAAATGACAGTGTGTGAAGTTAGCTGGAACTCTGGTCTAAGCTTGGATGGTAATAATAAATGATTTTACTTCAGTTGTGTCTTCTATTCTTCTGGTCATTGACTGCAATTTCCTCGGATTAAACCTATGAACTGAACTATTTAGTTGTGTGTTGAGAAGCACAATATATATATATATATATATATATATATATATATATATATATATATATATATATATATAATTTGAAAAAAATGGCTCCCACAAATCAACTAAATAGCAAACACAAGGCATAGGATTTCAACTCTAACTTTACCATTATCAATATAACTACACTGCTGGCCACTGTAAATGCAACACCCTGAAGGAAACATGCAAATAACATGAAATTTACAACATGCATTAGCGGAGGTGAGATATGCAAATGATTAGAATTTCAGCGCAGACGCACATCACGCGCGCCTGTGGCGCCACTTCAAAGCGCTATTTAAGGCTTGGAGATTTTGACGATTTCAAGTTCGGCTATTGTGTTTTTCTTGTGGTTTTTTTCAAAAAAAACGATCAATTATGCCTCGTCGAAAATCGCGATTATCTTTTGATCAAGTATCCGAGTTCGACAGAGGAAGGATTGTGGCCTACCGAGATTGTGGATTATCTTTCAGGGAAATCGGTAGTCGTGTTGGACGAAACCAAACAACTGTAATGCGGATATGTGATCGTTGGATGCAGGAGGGTACGACGGACCGGCGTGTTCGATCGCATCCACCTCTGCGCACCACTTCACGTGATGACAGGCAAATTGTGCGCATGGCAGTGACGGATCGCTCAGTCACATCACGAACCATAGCACAGCACATGCAGTCTGTAACGCATCATCCAGTGTCTGCGCGTACCAATCGACGCCGTTTACAGCATAGTGGTCTGTCCGCAAGACGTCCATTGCTTTGTCTACCCTTGACGCAGAACCACAGACGTCTCCGCCGCCAATGGTGCGATGACAGAAGGATGTGGACGGCAGAATGGAATGAAATTGTCTTTACTGACGAGTCACGCTTCTGTCTGCAACACCACGATGGTCGCATTCGAGTCTGGAGACACCGTGAAGAGAGGATGCTGAACAGCTGCGTTATGCACCGCCACACTGGTCCTGCACCGGGTATTATGGTATGGGGCGGTATTGGATATCACTCTCGCACACCTCTAGTATGCATTGCCGGTACTTTAAACAGCCAGCGCTACATCTCCGAGGTGTTGGAGCCAGTTGTTCTTCCTTACCTTCAGGGCTTGCCCACAGCCATATTTCAACAGGATAATGCGCAACCACACGTGGCACGCATTGTCCAACGGTTCTTCGTCAATCGCCAGATTGAATTGCTTCCCTGGCCGCCTCGCTCTCCGGATCTTTCGCCGATAGAAAACATGTGGTCCATGGTTGCTCTACGATTGACCCAGATTCCATCCCCAAATGCCACAGCAGATCAACTTTGGCAACGTGTGGAAGCTGCTTGTACCCCAAGAACTCATCCAAAGTCTCTTTGAATCAATGCCGAGGCGTGTGGCAGTGGTGATCTCCAACAATGGTGGCTACTCTGGCTACTGATTTTGGCAGGAACCACACTTCACAGAAGTCTATAAATTTAATCATTTGATACTTGGTCAACATGTTATCTACAAAATAAATTTTGTTGTGATATCTCGTCTTTATTGGTGTTGCAATTTGGGTGGCCAGCAGTGTATAATAATAACATTTTATTCCTTTTTTAACTGTATTACTCCCTCTGGATACACTTCACGGACTTTCTGCAAACATTCGAATCCTATGTTGTCGCTGCTTCCAGGAAATATCCGCAGTTTTGGGTAAAAAAAATTGGAATTCCTGAAACCGTAGATCCCGCAATATCGAACTACAGTTTCGGTGTATAAGAGGTGATTTGGGAATACGTTGCGGATTTTATGATAGGATAGAAAGGACACTGAGACGTGATATGGGAAAATATGCGGGTCCGTATATTTTCTTCTGATGCCGTAACTTCATGAGTTATCCTGTTGATTTCCGTTCCTTCAAAATGGTTTCTTTTACATCTGTTTATTTCTAGGTGATTTAAATTAATTACCGTCTTTAATTATTTCTTTGGGAATGAGATATGTCATCTACCTCTCTTAACTAATTCCCCCCCTTACATTTTGTAAAATAAAATTATTCGAAGTATAATAAAAATAGGATAGGATATATATATAGGATAGTATAGGATATTTTTTTTTTCCATCTCCTTTCGATTTGTTAATACCTCCAGTATTTTCCCCAGCTTAAGTCATCTCATTAAGAACACAGGATATGAAGGTATCAAAAGCTTGTTCTGATATATATATATATATATATATATATATATATATATATTTATATTTTTATACATATATATAAATATAAATATATATATATATATATATATATATATATATATATATATATGTATATATATTTATATATATATTTATATATATATATATATATATATGTATATATATTTATATATATATTTATATATATATATATATATTTATATATATATATATTTATATATATATATATATATATGTGTGTGTGTGTGTGTGTGCGTTTGTGCATGTGTGTGTGTAAAATACCGGATCTGTACATGATACTTAACGCCGATATCCGGGAAAACTGCAGAACGGGCTTTCGGCTTCATTATTTGGCCTTGGGCACAATAAAATCCAAATCAAATAATTCAGTTAAATGGAATAATACTACTTTTATTACTTTAAACACATTATGGTTACCGAACAGTTAAACATATTATACGAAATGCACAGGAGAAGAAGTGATTTTCATATTTACAAGTAGAGAGAATGGATAATCAAGTCCAGGCCTTGATTCATTGTTAAAGTCCAGAGAACCGACGCTCACACCAGAATATATCAAATTTAGTTTATATTTACCACATGATCCCCTGTGGTGCCAAATGTCCAGCCAACATGGAGGCGCATATAGAAGGAACGAGGAAGTTAGTAATATAACGCGAAACAGAGGATTGGAATGCAATTAAAGCAGGCGTGGTCTTATTAACAATATATATAAAACAGTTCAGTAACTGACTGACTGACTGACATACAACGCACAGACCAAACAGCTGGACCTAAAGGGCTGAAATTTTGCATGGCGATTCTTCTTATAGTGTAGGGGTGCACTAAGAAAGATTTTTGAAATATTCTTCTTAGATTTTTTTAAATTAAATTTTTAAGCTGTTTTTGTAACTTTTTTTAAGTTTGCATTTAAAATAATAATTTGGGGGTTATAAAATTTATATCACGAGAATGATCCTAAAAATTCCTTTAAAATGAGATTTTTTTCGAATCTTTACCTCTATTTTCTGATTTCTGGTGAATTTTTAAAGATTCATTTTTAGAATTTAATTTATTAAATGCTTATCACGTGATTTCTTTTTCTGGTACTTTAAATAAATTTATCGTCACGTGCATAACAACTAAATAGACAATTTTTTTTCTTCTTGCTAATGCGGCAGACGATTGGAAATTATCCAAGAAAATATTAAAATACAGTAAAAGATATGTTCCTCATACTGTACTATATTAACTGTACTATATTCTTTAGTATGTTCTATTAGATTTAATTTGAATATTTTCTTCTACATTATTTTGTCTAAAAAAATATCCGTTATGATTTTTTATAAATATATTTTTTCGTTTTTTTACATCAATTTCATACTTTGATCGTTGTATTTATTATAAATATATTTAAACACATTTTTGACATTAATTGCATACATTGACCGTTGTATTTAATTTGAATGTACTCCGTA
Organism: Dolomedes plantarius; assembly: GCA_907164885.2. Taxonomy (NCBI): domain Eukaryota; kingdom Metazoa; phylum Arthropoda; class Arachnida; order Araneae; family Dolomedidae; genus Dolomedes; species Dolomedes plantarius. The sequence goes on along the minus strand of OU015493.1, from coordinate 21,049,711 downwards.
GCCAAGTACGGGTTTTCAGCTAGTTACATATATTTCTAAAGAGATCGCCGTGTGAATGAATAAAAAGGAATATATTTTTTTTATTAGATAGAAACAAATCTGGTTAATTAAATGTAACTGGTCGCCACGAATAGGACTATTTTCAATTGCTTTACTCATACTCTCAGTTCCGAAGAAATGGCGACAATTGTATTTGATAAACGTAATTTAATTTCAGTACCTATTACATTTCCGTCTAAGGGCCTGTTCACATAGAATCTGTCAGCGTCAGCATAAAAAATTTTTACCAATCATATGCCAATGATTGACCCATTCAACCAATTAGCACCAAAGAAATTATTAATGCTTGCGCTGACGGATTCTATGTGAACAGGCCCTAACAGGTTTCATCGTTCAGTGGCTCCTAATGAAATAAACCAAATTTTGTGCTATCAAATCAGTCGTAGATTTCATTAGGCAACGGAGTTACTGAATATATGATTTGTACTGTTTTTCTAGTTGTACATTCAATGCTAGCGTGGCGCTAATATTTATAGATTAAACACAAGATTTTAAATACAGTGGTACCTCGACTTACGAGTTTAATTCGTTCCATGACTTAGCTCGTAACTCGAAATACTCGTATCTCGAGTCAATTTTCCCCATTGAAATGAATGGAAATGTCATTAATTCGTTCCGGGCTCACCCAAAACACCGCAATTTTTTTGTTACATGTTTTTAAATAAGAAAAACGGGCTTGTAAACGACGAACATTGTATAAAAACGCAATACAATAGAATGCACTGCAATAAATTTGTTTTATTAAGTGTAATGTACAACATTTTCCTTGGAGATCAGACTTGAAGATGCTGATGGAAGAGGAGGAGAAAGGTTGAACTGAAAAATTAACTCTTATTCGTTGACTGTTGATCTTTTCGCCCCGCTTTCCTGACTTTCGTATTTATTACCAGCTACTCTCTTAAAGTGAACGAGTCAGACACGAAAACTGGGCGATTGTTGCATCGTTCAATGTGGCTGTAATGTCCAGATTCTTCTTTCTAAGAATCCGAAGAACGTTTTCTCAGAATCCAATCTCTCGGTTTAAGACTGGATAGTAATCTCAGAATAATATTATACAATTGTACAATAATTGTACATAAAGCTTGTAAATATTATATGCTTCTTGTGTTCTCATTTGATGAGCACGTAAAACGGCATTCGCTGGAGAATGCTCGTATCTCCAAAAACTCGTAAGTCGAGGTACCATTGTATTTCAAGGTTCAACACTCCGTTTTCTTGCGTAGATCGATTTCAATCGCTTCTGAATTATTGTCAGAGGAGATTTTGTTTATACTTTTTTTTGTTAGCACTATATATTCTCTCTCCCTGATAAATCAGAACCAGATTTTTAAAATTTTAGATTGCCATGAAAACTGAAACCTCCTTTTCAAGTATAAATTTTTTCTCACATATGATAGAATAGAATTAACTTAACATAAAATATACTTTATTTCATGAGAAACGATGCCTCGAAATTACGACCTGGCTTCTTCAGAAATTATGTAATTCAAATACTGGAAACGGACAGCGCCTCGATTATAGTTCGATCAGTTTTTCAAATGTGAACGATTCAGAGCATGTTATTCACTTAATGCCTTAAAGGGGTGATGCATTTGTCAAATCTAGGTAGATTTTAAGGGCATTGCGAATATTGCAGCTTACATGATTTAATGATAAAAGCCTGTCTAGTACAATAATCTATGAAACTAGTTTCACGGATTACCGGAAATGTATGTATTTAATAGGTATAGTAATATAGGTACATTAACGATTAATTCGTATTTAAATTATCTAGTTAGATTTTATGGGTAACGCGAATATTGCAAAATACATGACTTAATAAATAAAGACTGTTTATTACAATAATCTATGAAACTAGCATTGTGGATTACCGCAAAATATAGGTATCTACTAGGCATATTAATGATTAATTCGTATTTAAATTATCTAGTTAGATTTTATGGGTATTACGATTATTGCAACTTACATGATTTAATGAATAAAGACTGATTATTACAATAATCTATGAAACTAATTTTATGGATTACCGCAAAATATAGGTATTTAATAGGTACATTAATGAGTAATTCGTATTTAAATTACGTCAATTAAAGTCAACATATTTTTGAGTTCTGTTACTTTGAACGTTATTTGAAATCCGTCAAACTGACATGTCCCGTAAACCTAGTGTTGTATCAGTCAATAATCTTGAGTGGGAAACTGCAAAGGGGAATTCAAGAAAATGGATCAATTTTAATTTTTTACATTCATAAACTTCAATTAGGGTTAACTACATTCCTTAAATTATCTAAGTGACGAATGAAAAAAAAACAAAACTTCTCGAAAATGGTAAAAGTTCAAACTCAGACATGCGTTACCTGCCAACGAAGAGCTCTTTTTAACCAGACGGTGAGATGGACACATTAACTTAAAAAATACGAGAAGAATTAATACAAATTGTCACGAAGATTCCCTTTCCATTTACTGTCGAGTCATGAAAGTGGCAGGTGGAATCCAACACTATTTTCCAGTCTGATTTAGAAATAAATTTCGCGAGGTGTACGTAAATCACACAAAATCTTCAGAAGTAAACTCAACGTGACTTGAATTTACGAAGACTTACGGTGATCATTTTCATTCCAAGTATGCTTCCAGGTGTCACTCAGAGGATATTTTCAGTAAACACTTTTCTAGTAGATATCGTATTATAAAAAGTGATCTGTCACTAATGATTTCAATGTGAAGGTTGGTTGGTGACGTATGTCTAAGTTTCAACTTTACCCCTTTTTGAGAGGTTTTTTTTCTAAATTCGTCGCTTAAATAACTTTAGGTGTGCAATTAATCCCAATTGAAGTTTAGAAATGTAAAAAATTAAAATCGATTTATTTTCTTGAAATGAAGTTTTCAGTTTCCCACTCAAGATCATTGACTAGTCTAACACTAGGTTTACGGAGCATGTCAGTTTTTTGACGGATTTCAAATAACAGGCTAAAAGTAACACAGCTCTAAAAAATTACTGATAGCTAAATATGTTGACTGTTACTGATGCAATTTAAATACGAATTAATCCATAATGTACGAATGTACGTATTAAATACCTAGATTTCCGTCAAACCGTCAAATTAGTTTCATAGATTTTGGTAATAAACAGGCTTTATTATACCAGGTGGGCAAAAAGTCCGTAGAAACTTTAAAAATTCCTAAAACCGGAAAAATACCCAAAATAAAAAAAAAGGTTTGGAGGGTTAGCATCGCTAGGTCAAGGGAATTTTTTTAAGACAGGAAAAAGAATAACTCAAAAAACAGCCGATAGATGGCGTTGGTACGAGCGAATTCCGTGGAAATATGCAAATGAGACGGTTATAAGAACGTGCGCTCCTAATCCACAACCAGTTCACCGTTGTTCCACGATCCGCCGAGAGGTGTGATGTATACATCCGAACCTGCTGCACTCTGTCGTTGCTGGATTTGTGACTAGCCAGCAATACCTTATCCCTCGTGGTGGGGTCATGTGGAACACCTACTGCTGTAATAAACGATTTAGAAGCATTCTTTTCGTTATTTGCGTATCTTTCCTTTGACTTGTGTACGTCAGCGTCACCTGTCGGCTGTTTTTTGAGTTTTTATCCTGTCTTAAAAAAAATCCCGTGACCTAGCGATGCTAACCCTGCAAACTTTTTTTTTTATATAATTTTGGGTATTTTTCCGGTTTTCTACGGACTTTTTGCCCACCCAGTATATGTAACATCTTTCAGGAACTATGTATACAGTGTCTTTATCTGTTTCTTAGGTATTTGTCCTTGGGCATCAGCTGTTTTATATCTAGAACGACATGTTTATAGATGCCTTTTTATTTTCTTCTGAGTAAAGAAAGAAAGAAATCGACTTTCATCAGCATTTTAAGCTGAGTTTTTGGGATACTTATTGGTGCATACAATAATCAATATTTAACACAGAATAAAATCTACAACTTTGATTTCCGTACAAAACACACTGTGTGGGTGAAACATTTTGATTTAGTTGGTAAAGCTATTTACACTTACACTGAGCCTGGCAGGGATTCAAACCAGAGACCAGTATTCCACACTTTAAGGACAAAAACCTTTAGAGTCTTGGCTACGAAGTTGTAAATTCGTCTGAACAAAGAGATATTCAACGTGAAAGAATCTGTTATACTCTAAAACAGTGACTCTCAAAATTGTGTTGTCCTGACGAAATCTACAGCTTTGTTTTTTGCACAAAATCACTCCTATGTGAAACATATTCATGCTGTTTGTAAGGCTATTCATACTCATACTGCTCGCGGAAAATGGAAGAATCAAAACAGAGACCAATGCATCAGATTTAAAAGGATATGCTCTGTAATAGTTAGACGTTTGTTGTCATCGTTGATCATTCTAAATGGAGGAAACTTCTTTACTCTAGTATAGTGTCTCCGATACTTATTTTAGTCCCCAATCATGCACGCCATAAATTTTGGGTATTTTAGTAGAAGAATAGCCACTACAGATGCTAAATTTACTCCCTATGACGGGACAGCACAGGACCGTCTATGCCTTATCCCGGATTCAAACATTGCACCATGCGATGCTAACTTTCAAAACTAAACTTATTAAGGGGACAGTGGACTTTCAAAATTGTAAAATTTGTCCAAAAATTAGATTTTTTTATTTTATTGAATTGTGAAACTACGGACGAGTAGGAATGTGTAACAAAAAGAATTTTTAATTTCTATGATTACTTTCCTAGTTATAGGCATTTGTATTTAATTTAGATATTATGTGGTTACTAATAGCAATAACTTTAAATGTATTTTTCTCAAAATAAATATTTTCATGTCATACGAATATTGAAACTGCTCCGGGCGCATTTCTAATTATCGTATTGCTTTGAAATTTGAGTTTTATATACTTAACTGTATATCAAATAAATCTAATTGAAAAAAATTATGCTTCGTAGCTCAGAATTTCTAAATTTTGTACTTGAAAAGATGATTTGTAGGTATTTTGCGTAATAAAAAGGGTGTTTTCACTATTATTATTTTTTTTCTCTTTATATTTTTAATGAATTCTTAAAATAAGCAATAAGTTTCATTGTTAGTTCTATAAGGTATCCTGTACATAAAAATTACCATATTATATGCAAAAGAAATGCGCATGGAACATTTTTAATTAGACCAATTTTTGATATAATTAATAATTCATAATTCATAAATTATTAATATTTCGTCATTAAATTTTAACCTCTTTTACATATCTATGGTACTAATCACATATTCAAATTTCAAGCAAATTCATTCAAAACAAAAAAAGTTAGGTTTGAAGGTCCACTGTCCCCTTAAATTGGTTGAAAGGAAGCACGTTTGGAATAAAACTGTACCTAAAAGTAAGATTTTTTTGTTACCATTCAATTTGCACATGCATACTTTAATGGTATTCACCGACCTCGAGAATAATCTGAGGAGGTTTTATCCACAAGGCACAATCTATTTACAGATGTAGAGTAAAGTGTTCATTTGCAAATATTATTTCAAACAAAACTGCATCCAATGTCCCTGTACGACGAATGACATCTACTTATTTCATCCCACTCTAGACTATAACTGCTCCTCTGATTATGAATGAGAATGAAACGAAGCCACCGTACAATGCTAGTGTAAGTTAAAAAGAGACAGATATTATGAAACTCCAAAAGAAGAAGGAAAAAAATTTCCCTACATAATATATGTCTTTGTGTAAAAATATAACAGCGAATTTGAAAGATAATTTTGACTAGTAATGTTACTTAACATTTATTTAATTTTTATAACTT
>OU015493.1:20893861-21038861 GCA_907164885.2 Dolomedes plantarius | reverse complement strand
CGCGCACCTACGATTTGTCCGTGATCGAAGGCGTCTAAATCAGGCAGTTTACCCATAATGGCAATTCCAACAACTAATTCAGAACAACCACAGTACGCGCTATATATGCAGTTACCACAGCGCCCTCACTCGCGCATACATGATGCGCAGCGCTACACAATTTGCATAGGCTCTGCTATCCCTAATTCAGTGGCACTTCAGTGTATATCTGGTTTTTATGCATATAACTGTGTATTTTATTGACGTATGATCAAGTGTGCTGACACGACTATAATTTTAGATATGTTTCAAGTTATAATATTTAAACGGAACTAACACACACACACACACACACACACACACACACACATATATATATATATATATATATATATATATATATATATATATATATATATATATATACACTCTGACTGCCTCCCTCCAAAAAATAAGAAAAGAAAACGCATCGTTCAATATTTTGTTGGACCACCTTTTCCTCGAATTACAGAACGCCTCCGTTTTGGCATTGATTCATATACAGTCTGCACACTGATTGATATATATATATATATATATATATATGTATATGTATATATATGTTATAACATTCACTTAGAGGTACCGTTGATCCTCAGTGTAGTCGAATTACCGGGGAAGTCACGCATAAGATGTAGAGTCGTGGCCAGAATGACAAGGCACACAATCACATAATCATAAAATTATAAGCATAATAATCACATAATCATAAAATTATAATCATAATAATCACATAATCATAAAATTATAATCATAATAATCACATAATCATAAAATTGTCTTTATTCCTGGAACATTCACTGGATGGATCGTACATCGCCTTGTCATGGATTAACACTTTGCACAGTTATAACATAATTTCACAATCAGTCCCGGACTCATCGGAGCAGTACCAAAAACGAAGAAAGGACGCAGCGCGCTAAATTGGCATGTTGTACGGACAGTTCTAGAAAACAGCTGCCAGAAAAATACTTGCTCGCGCGAAGGCGAGAGCGCCAAAACTTTTAATTGGTTAACTGAGATCATCTCACCTCGCACGTCAGCATCGAACGATTTCTCGAAATTTCTAGAAGGATTGCATCACCCTGTTTTTGAAAACAGCTTACTCTTTACACGTGTATTAGGGGATAATTTAGTTGGTTAATTTGGTTACTTTTAGGTCAGAATTTGGATTAAGAGGCGATATTTTATTGAGACAACGCGGGAAATTTTCGAATAGGCGTTTAATTAATGAAGGTGGAATGATCTTGTTTCATATATATATACATATATATATATATATATATAAGAGAGAGAGAGAGAGAGAGGGTCATGTGGTTTCCATTACAATCTCATTACAAGAAAGAGAACATCTATCTCTTGAAAATAACTGAAGCTCTCTGAATCCGAGTCCATGATTTTTATAAACATACTAACGGCCCGTCCCGACTTTATCTGGGTTGAACAATTATCTATCTTAAATAGATATTAGGTAGGTATAATTTATTTTAAAACTTCATGGTATACCACACTTTTCGTTTTCCTGGGGTTTTAAAATAAATTGACTCTCCTCATTTCCTGACCTAGACAGACCAACATATAATTGACCATGAGTAATGCAATCTTCCCATAAGTCAAGTCCAATATATTTGTATGTTTGACCTTGGGATTTGTTGATGGTGAGGACAAAAGTAATTTTTATTGTGCCACTCGCATGCCAATTTTCATACGATTCGACCCCATAGCCTATCCGCTACAGAGTCCACATACAAAAAACACGAAAAAAGCACCAAGAATGGCACAAAAAATTTAGTCACTCATTTTAAAATTAAAAATTAAAAAATCCGGCTACGTCAAGCAATGAATCGTGTCCGCGGCCACCCGCGTGCCGATTTTGGTACGATTCGGCCCCATAGTCTCGATGTCAGCAAGGACAGCGTCGGAGGCTGCCGAAATAAGCAACTTTTAGGGGCAAAATCATTAAAACATTAATTAAAAAAACTCCGGGGCCCGATTTTCAAAAAATAATATGCCTATGTAATCTGAACTATCAACTATATCTATACAAAATTTCAGCTCAATTGAAGCAATACTTTTTCACTTATAAAGGAACAAACATAGGCCTATTCGAATTAATCAATAAATTTCACAGTTTCAATGAAACACACTGATTTTTGAATAAAGTTCAATAATTCAAGTTCGATTTACGCAAATTGTGCATAAAATTGTACATAAATTCAAAAACATAAAGTTTATAAGTTAAATAAAGTTTTGTAATATTATACCAATAAATTTCCAGTTGTTAGCCAATAAATTATAAATCTTTTTTTACCTTAAATGCCCAATAAATAGCGTAGTTCCAAATGTAATTTTCTTCAATAAACCCTTAAACGTTGCCAATTTCAAAAATCCTTTTTGTATTTATCAATACCTCCTCCACTTGAATCTTTAAAATATTAAATGTTTTACTGATAATAAATGAAAATGTAGTTTGATGTGTTGCTATGGTTACTTAACTATGGTTGACAAAGAAAATTCAAATGTTAAATGTTTTACTGATAATAAATGAAAATATCGTTTGATGTGTTGCTATGGCTACTTGACTTTGGTTAAGAAAGGAAAGTTGTAAAGGCGAAGCATCAGCTCAACATTTAGGCCCCTAACTTTCTTTCTACTGATCAGATATACATAATATATAGCCTATGTCCATCTGGAATAATGTACCTTTCAAATAGTGAAAGAATTTTTCAAATAGGTGCAGTGGTTCCAGAGATTACCCTCCACATACAAAATTCGCTCTCTCTCTTTATATATTAGTATAGATTAGTATCACATAGGGACGTGTTACTAATATGTTTATAAATGAAAGCAACCTACAGCTATCTCTTATTGACTAATTTTGAACTTATTGGGAAGATGCTGAAACTCCTCTTTTCATTCACATAGTAACAAATTTCTGATATTGTATCTGAAAACTGAATTATCGTTAATCTTATTTTAAGGAGCTTAAACAGAAAATATTGAGTAAATAGAAGAAAGATATGGGTAAAATTCTTAATTATTAACTCATATATCTTTGTCGCATATTTTTTAGTTCGTGAAAAGTTTTATTTGCGTTTAATATTCTATTTCAAAGTAGCAAATATTTCCGTTACACTTCCTGATAATCCCATGTGGGATGTCTGAGGAGGAATCCAGGTAAAGGTAACTAGAAAAGTGCACATAAATAACCTCCGTAGCACCGGAAGCAAAAGAAGACACCAGTTTGTTGTTGTTGTATCTAGTGCCCCCTGGTCGGGAGTATTCCAGACCAGGTCTATATAGGCTAGCGGGCTGAAGGATGCGGCTCCCGTTTATAATGACACCACAAAGGTCGGACTCTGATTTAGCCAGGTGCCACCTCAATTTGGAACGAGCACCTCCAGGGACGATATTGGGGGGATCGTACCCTCTCCTACCCTCTCTGACCTCATAGAGGAATTTTCTGGTACACGGATTTAACATGCCCATATCCGGCCTAGACACGGAGGTATTTAATGGAGCGTGTCGGGATTAGACTCCAGTTTGTTAAGATCTTTGCGGTTTTGAGAGACGTTTGATTATATTTTTTAGTAATCACCCCCTCACATTAAAGTTTGTTTTCCTGTCGTAAACTTGTGAGAAGTTTCACGATGCCTCATGCTAATATTGGTTGCGTAAGAAAAAAAAGTACTGATATGTTAAGTAAATGTACACTGCACTGTAAGCAACTAAAAAACAAATGAATCAAACAAAAAAATTGTAGCTCCACAGTTTCAACTCAGGATAAAACTAAGGAATTCACCAATGAACTATAATGCTCATAAACTATGGTTTCAGGTTAATCTCAAAATTACAGTCTTGGAGACAGCTTGTTTACTTATATAAAATCCAATACCAAAAAAAATATATTTTTGAAAGTAAAAGTTTCAAAGCAAAAATCTTACGTTACTGTACATATAAAATTGCACGGGGAAAAAAGTCGGAAAAACTGCAACTAAATAAATTCTAAGGATTTAGGTGCAGACTGGAACAACGAGAAAACAAATTCGCTACAGCCTTTAATTTCACTATAAACAAACAAGGTCGTTTTTCTTCTGGAATTCACTTGGTTGTTTCCTTAATACCAGTGTTAGCAAATGTCATTCTTTGAAACTGGGTAACGGGCCCAATTAACTGAATTTTAGGTAACGGGATAATTTTTACATTATTTCATTGATTTTTTCTGTTTGGAGTGAACAAAAGGGCTAATATTTTAAAAAATGATTTAAAAACCCATAATTTTTCTAAAATTACTGTTAAGGTCGACGAACCGATAATACAAATGCGAAACAACATAAAAATTTACTAACAAAGTTTGAAATATAGCATGGTTATTGCGAATGATTTTAGAATTCCGACTGTATTGGAAACAAATTAAAGCAAGGGATAGGGCCTGTTCACATAAGAGTCCGTTGCGTAACGTTAAGGAAAAGATGACGTTGAGACGAAAATAAACCAATCATAGGCGTTAAAAATTTCATTGCTAATCGTTTGGAGGCCTATGATTTGTCGTCTCAACGTCATCTTTTCCTTAACGCAACGCAACGGACTCCTATGTGAACAGGCCCTTAGAGATCAAAGCAAAACTACCCCAGATATCGTTAGGCTAATAACTTTGAACAATAGCTTTAATCCCCTGAACAGTCTACGTAGAAAAAAAACTGGATTTAACGCTTAAATGGACTCCCAAAAAGCACTCATCAGGCCCGACCTGGCCGAAGCCCCACTGGGTTATTCCTGATGGTGCGGATAGACCCGCAGCAGGCAACTACTCCGCGCACGACCTAGACAAGGTCCCACACACCACCCACAGGACCCACTCCACAGAACAAGCGGCACAGTGGGGCTCCAAGCAGAACAGACGGAATTGCCAGAAAAATATAAGTACTTAATTTGGAAGACAAAAAGCTCTGCCGGAGGACACTCGAACACACCAACCTTCAAGACAATATAAGTTAAAGAAGGTGGCAAAAGAGAGAGCCCAGACGAAACGACTGCACATAATTAATGGCTGCGAGCGAAAACACGAAGACAAGAAACCTAGAAAAAGATTAAAGCAATTACTGGCCCTGACTAATTAAGAATAGGCCGAAATCGACAGAAATTTCTCTATCAAATAAAGACTCAGAGTCGAAGGCTGATACTTTCGACGTGCGTGTCTAATTCATGTTATGATGTTCTGCCATAAAGGAAGCGGAAATTTGCTCTGGGGAATCCGATTTCAGGAAAGGATTGGAGCTCATTTAGTCACTAACGTCACAAATTTCAGTAACTTCAAAATTATGTCCCATTAATATACTCGTTTTGAATTCAAAATCATTTCTGTTATTGTCTTTCAACCCCTTATGTACCAGTGGATCCACGTATGGATCTATGGCCTGATTCTCCACAAACACCAGTGTATCCACGTATGGATCCACAGGTGACAGAACTGTAAATTAACTTTTTTATATAATTTTTACATAAATCGATGTAGATATCGTTATATTTCTATATGTATCGATTTAGATATCGTTATATTTCTATGTGTATCGATGTAGATATCGTTATATTTCTATGTGTATCGATTTACATATCGTTATATTTCTATGTGTATCGATCTCATTTATCTGAAAACTACTACTTGGTATTTTAAATCTAAATGCCCGAAAAACTGGTTTTGCATGTAATCTTCATATACGTATGCTGGTACGGAAGGGGTTAAGAACTGCTAACTTCTGGATGATTTTCTCTGGTTTAGAGGGGAGATTTAAAACAATCAATTTACATAAGGAAACGTAATGTCTGTTCCCACCCTCTTGTTGAGCAAATATGCGGAGGAAGGTCTTGCTAAATAGAACAATAAAACTATTCAATTGTAACTTCAGTGGATCCTTATCAAGAGATCACACACCCCTAAACAATATGTAGCATGAAATTAAGGAATCTCTTTTCCTGTCCACTATTTACCGAAACTCACTTATAGACGAGTTGCACTAACCCGGTTTATTTCAAATCTCTATTCATGACTGAATTTCAGTAATGTTTACGATATTCATCTTTACTTCGCTTTCAGACCACACTCTTGTTACAAATGTTACTCTTGCCACAAATGTTAGACGCCAATGCTATTCCGAATGAACACACTATATCCAGCTAACTACATTCATTTCTGTTTTTAAGTTGGACAGTTGTAGCTTGCGCCAACTTTCTTAATCAACCATCTATTTCTAACTTAGAACATTTATCCTTTCATTACTTCATTCTTCTGTCGCTTGCACAAATAATAACTGTGAGAAGCTCTAGGGAAAAAATTGTAGATAAAAACAACTGGAAATTGAATTTAAGGAAAAGGAATAAGAAACAAAGAATATTGATGTAATATACTTAAATAAGACTTTTCATTTAAATTAGTGGTTCCCAACAGGTGGTCCGCGAGAACCTCGCGAGTGGTCCGGCACCACATATAAAAAACTTGCCGAATAAATGGGGATTTTGAAAGTAATGTTCATTGACCTAGATTGGTCGAATATATCCGATTACTATCAGGTGTTGAATTAAAATTTCTTGTCATTAAGCAATAATAAATAATGCGTTCTAAAAACTGTTTTATTTAATCACCCATGAATCTATATGTTTCAATTTCAGACAGAGATTTAGGTTAGCTAATTCTAAAGATTGAAAACAAGGTTGAAACAAAACGGGAGTACTTTAATCCTGTATCCCTTTTGCCTGAGGGATATTCTATACCCCCATATCCCCCCCCCGAAAGGTTCCCCCCTGAAGTCGGTGTGTGTGTCGGGGGGGGGGGGTCCGCACATGGTTCAATTTCTGGCTTAGTGATCCGCATACTTCTATGGGTTGGGAACCTCTGAATTAAATGGAGCATTTTGAGGAATGTATTGGAAGTGTAAGAAATCGAGTACCTCCCACCGAAATGAGCACTCGTCGACTCAGACTCTAAGCTAAGTCTTCCCGACTTTAGCCGGTCTGGGCAGGAACATATATTGAAAAATATAGGACGCAGTGGGTCTACTTATTTCTTACTGTAAAAAAATACTGGTGACGAGTAATGAGAGTGGCTTACCTAAATGAAAACACCACGCAATAAATTGCAACAGCTTGGTTGATAATCCAAATAAAGTCTTTATTCCTCTTTCTTGACGGGAAAACATATAGCTTGACACATAAACTTTATGCTGGAGCAAATTCTGGCAGTAAAAATATTACAAAATTGTTATATACTGCTTCACACTCTCACCAGCTGTCACACCAACACTACACGAACAACGCCTCCTTTTAAGATCGTTGGCTCAGAGGCCAGATACATTCTGAGTCAACTTCTTCTGCACGATGCAAAAAACATCCTCGGCGCGCGCGTGTGACGCGAAGCAGCATTCTCACTTATTCCTTAATTGGAAGGGAACCACATGACGTAACACCCGTCATCTAGTTCCAACAGGAAGCTTAAACAGTATTAAAAAATAACGTTTTTATTTCCATAGTTTCCGTACACAAAAATTGCTTCTCCGTTTAGCTAAACAAATTGCATAGTTGGGAATGCTATAGGCGTCCTAAGGCCACTTGATTACTTATCCTGGTCTCCTTCCCCATTCTTAACTTTCCCTCCAACCTCTGCTAAATTCTAAATTACAATAGCCCTGCGCTTCTGGTTGTGACTTGTCATTCTGTGATGGATTGACCTCAAGACTATCTCACCGACTTCAGCATTCCTCTTCCACCGAGTCTCCTTTTTTCTATAATTCTGCCACATTAAGTAGTTGTCAAATTTATATTTATTCATTTATTTATTTATTTAATTACTATGAGTTATTTAATTATTATTGTAATTATTATATATTTATTTATTTAATTATTAAATTTATTTATTTATTATAAGTTCTCCCGCACGCAATCCCGTACGCTCCAAGCACTCGCGAAAGAGCGCTAATGTCAATGTTACACAACATTTCATTATTCAGATCAGTGGTTCCTAACCGGTGGTCCAAGAAAACCCAAGAAGTGGTCCGCGAAGTCAGGAGTAATTAGAACAAATTGATTTCATCGTTTCAAAACGACCCCGAATTTAAACTTTTTTTTTTTTTAACTGGGAACAAAAATAAATTCTCCGTTCCCAATTTTAACGTAGGATTACGTTCCTCCATAATGGTCCGTGGTAAAACAAAATTTCAGACGTTAAAAACAGTCGTCGTGAGTTATAAATCAAGAGTGGCAGATTATTATTTCTAAATATATGATCCCTTCCAGATATGTTTCCGTTCAACTCTCTGAGTACACTGGGAAACTTATTTATTGACTTGACATTTACACGACACATTACCCCCAATTTTCTGACATATACAGTGGTACCTCGACTTATGAGTTTTTCGAGATACGAGTATTCTCTCGGCAGATTTTTTGCTTCGAGTTACGAGTTATAATTCGGGTTACGAGCAAGCTTCAGATACCCCACCGCTTACTCTGCCCACACTTGAGTCGCCATCCGAAACCTTTCTCACAGAGAAATATCTTCAATTCCCTCCCCCACACTGGAACCCTCATGGGATCTAGGGGATGGGATGACCTTGGTTAAAAATCAAAGAATAAGATTTAATTATTCAGTTCAACCTTTCTCCTCCTCTTACATCAGCATCTTTAAGTCTGATCTGCAAAGTAAATGCTGTACATTACTTAATAATACCGGTTTATTGCAGTACATTCTATTGTATTGCGTTTTTATACAATGTTCATCATTTATAAGCAAATTCCTCTTATTTAAAAACATGTAACAAAAAAAAGGTGTTTTGGGGGAGCCCGGAACGAATTAATGGCATTTCCATTCATTTCAATGGGGAAAATGGATTCGAGATACGAGTATTTCGAGTTACGAGCTCCGTCATGGAACGAATTAATTCGTAAGTCGAGGTACCACTGTATATAACTTATTTTTCTTACCATCAACCTATTTAGCATAGCTTTATCACTCATCTATCTCTTCGTGTGTAGGAATTTTATTGTAAAAAAAGAGGTAAGCAACGATAAGTAATCCAACGTTAATAACCCGCAGAAGTTTCGTTAGAAGAGACTACCTGATTTTTTCTTTTTTTTTTTGTTATAAAACTCAAAATTTCTGTATTTCTAGATTGAGTGAGTATTGATGAGAGATGTATAATCAACATACGTGCAGTATTGAATTCAGCTAACATTAAATTAAAATCTTAAAATTAATCTTCGATAATTACTTTTTTGGCACTGACAGAGCCTTAATGTGCAATTTATGCAACCAAAATCCTCCGAGATGAGAGTCTTCGTTTATCGTAATTAAATTTTGCATCAAATATGAGTTGCAGAGAGTGTTGTGTATGTAAATCTCTGATTGTATTAGTAACCTGAAACTATGTAGATAACGAATGGATAAATTGAAATCATTTCCTTACACCAGTGCTATTCTTCCATTTAATTGTTTTAAAAGAAATTAGTTCGTAAATAATTTCTAATTCTTACCTTACCTCACCTTGCACCTTCCTTGCACAGGAAATGAGCAAAAGTTTGGCAATTTCAGATACAATTCACCTTTATAATCCACATAAACGAGAAAAAATATTCTAGTCTCGGAGAAATCAATATGTATCATCATGTAGGACAGGACTTAATGTGAATTTTATAGAAGAGAGTCCACATACAAAACAAAATTTTTACTCTGATATAGAGGGTTCGAATACCTTGCAAAGGATTTTAGATGACATCTAAAATCCGATCGGTGATTTTTAGTTATATCTGTTTTCAGCATGCCTTGAAATAGTTGTATATCCTTGCAAGATCATAACTTCCCTATCAATATTTAGCTTCTAGAGAGCAGAAGTAATACAGGGTGTCCAGGCTAAAAGTATCCAAAAGTTATGGCTTATTTTTACGGAACTATCCATTAGAATTTTTAAAAAATTATTTAAATTGAAAGATCATCTCACCAAGTTTTAGTATCAGTCCTAGATTTCAATCATAGTGTTATAGATTTCGATGTGTGCACTTTTGTAGCACGACAAACGTCTAAATGGTAATCTGGTTCTCTTCAAGTGTTTCGTAGCATATCAGGAGTTATTACACGAATTGCTTGAATGATCCGCTTCTTCAACTCATCCACAGTTTAAATTTTTTGTTTATACACAATGGATTTAATTAATCCCCAGGGAAAAAAGGTTAATAACTCCTGATATGCTACGAAACACTTGAAGAGAACTGGATTACCATTTAGTCGTTAGTCGTGCTACAAATGGTATACACATCGAAATCTACGATACTGTGTATGATCGCAATCTATGAGTGATATTAAAACTTGGTGATATGTTCTCTCTATATAAATAAATATTTTTAAATTCTAATGGATAGTTCCATAAAAATAAGTCATAACTTTTGAATACCTTTAGCCCGGGCACCCTGTATTTATTTTTAATAAATTTTATTCTACTTTTAAACTTTAAAATCACTCTCCTGAAAAATCACGGTTCTTGAGATAAGACGTTGTTGAAAGGAGTGAGCGATGTATCATTTTAAAGAATGCAAATCTTGGAAAAATTTATTCCGAGAAAAATATGGCTTTATTTACAAATGTACAGCAGGGTGAACGCAGCTAAGGCTAGCAGGGTAAGGCTTTGACATCGTTCAGGGCGACAGAGATTGAACGGTATTGCTGACAAATACTATGAACGGCAGAGTAGGTCTGCAGCCTTTTAGTCATCTTTTTCAACACGATACTTAAACCTGAAATGAGTTTGTATTAAGGGAGAACATAATGTTTTATCTCCAGTATAAGACAAACAGAAGATGTTCCTCTATTGTCTTTCACTATAAGTCAGTGGTGGATCATTGAACAGGGTTAAGAAGAGAGCGCTTGGGGTCTCCAACTGTCAGGGGCCTCCGAAAGTTAACATCTTCAAAAAGAGATACATTTTGCGAATCCCAGGCACAATACCAACTTTATCGGTACAATTTGAGGTTTGTCGAAAGACAAACGGTTTATTACAAGTGTTTAGTACCAAATGAACAATTAAATTTCTTTTTCGACCATGGGAAAATATATTAAGCATTTAATGATATTTATTAATAACAATAAGAACAAGGGGGCCCAAAACGAGATTACGCTGGGGGCGCTCCAAATGCTTCATACACCACTGCTATAAGTTGTCGTGAGATGAAGGAAGTTATGGAATTGAAACTTGTATCGACGTTGCCTCGCGACCGATATATCGAAAATATCGCAATCGAAAACATCGCGGTCAATACAGTCAAACCTGAATGAATGACGGCAGGCAGAGAGATTGCTTTCTTGTCTGCTCTCTTGAAAAGTAACAAAGGATATGACGCACAGAAAAGCCCTTATTTCCCCTTGAGCTAAGGTTATCAGTGCGATTAAAAAAGAAAGGTTCGAAAGGTTCAATGATATTGTTAAGAGGATTAAGAAAGTGAATATAAAAATTTATGAATTGCAATTAAAATTAGATTGGCCAAAGATAAAGGAATACCTACACTAAGTCTGCAAGTTAATGTCAGGGTTATTAAAATTAGTAATTAGTATACTTTTATATATATATATATATATATATATATCTGTCTGTGGAGTTATGAAAGATGTTGTTATATCACACTTAAAATTGATTCTTCAATGTGGCCAAAGCTGATAGTGGAATTATGGAAAAATACTAAATTATTCGTATTGGAAAATGCTTTATGTATAAAATAGGTAGCACTTGGTCCCAAATTGAATATTTTAGTCCCTAATTAAAAAATTCATTGAAGACCAGCCATATGCTTGAGATAGAAAATGAGTATTAACTAAAGAATATTTGGATTGAAAAACTTAATTGGGCGATTTTATATTTCACAACAAAGTTACTTTTTTAATTTGCCGAAAACATAAAAAAATGACATATCAACATATGCCATAACGCCGCAGATAAATATATATATATATATATATATATATATATATATATATATATATATATACAGTATACAGTGGAATCTCGATCGATCGTTTTCGGATCCATCGTTTTTCCGTATGTGTCGTTCATTTTATCCAGTCCCAACGATCATATTGCTTTGTTATGTTTCCTCATCTATCGTTTTCCTGCATTTATCGTACATTTCAATTGGTCCCTTGAAAAACGATAGATCGAGATTCTACTGTATATATATATTAGAAAGTGACAAAATCCTATCAATCCAGGTGGGGGGACTAGGATTAAGCGTGTTGGCTATATGTAGGAGAAGAGTACTTTAATGTAGAGATCTCTCTAGGGAAAATGTTAACACAATGCATCAATTTTTAAAAAAATCTCGTTAGCAGAATCCTAAACTTTATTGAAATATGTGCATATATATATCAAACTATATTTTTGAAGCAATTTTCAGCATTAGTGAAGTCAAATTTCCAGTTTCATAACAAAAAAATTGGTAGACACGCAGCTTTGAATTTTTTATGACGTAACGAATTTGTAAGGTGCAATGACATTTACTCATCCAGATTTTTTGCTTGCGTTAGTGCCCTGTGTCATAATTCCCTGATTTTCAAGAACATGCTATGAAAAATAATAGTTGCATCACCAGTAAAAATGCAGAAAAGTTTAGTTTTAGGTACCGTAACATCTTATGCCATTTATTTATCTTGCAAGAAATGCAAGAGGAAAGCAATCATGAAAGTAACGTTTAACCGACTGCGCAGGAATATATTTTTATTTTTTTGCTTCCATCTGATCTTGATAATGCTCTGTAGGTCGTCTCTCTATTTTTATTACTCTATTTTTCAGAACAGCACATTTTCCTCCCACATAATTTTTCCCCAGGTATGAAAATATTGTTACTCTTGACTGAGCAATATCTCCCATATTTCTCTAAGGAGCCTATATTTCTCTCCAGCTATAAAAATATTGTTATTTGGGACTCAGCAATAATTCTCATCTTCATCTCAGGAGCTATTCATAGATATGTGCCTCTCATAAATGTAATAGCCTAATAAATTAACGAATACAGCTTTTTTTCGATTAAAAATCCTCATTATATCGATTACTAATGTTATTTGCTAACAGATACCTATACTATAAAAAATCCCAAAAATCATTATCTATACCAAATAATAATATCCTATAATCTGCAGAAATATTATCCGAAAATTTTAAAGAGACGTGTAACAACTTGCAGAAGTAATCCAATTACCGTTCAAGTAAATCTTCCCATTCATTATTAGTCCTACATTTGTGGTGATGATAATTAATAGTTTATTAAATAATTAACGTTTATTTTAATATCGGGGGTTGAGATATTTAAGTTAGTAAAGTAAGTAATTAAATTTTAGTAACGGTTATGCTTTGTATAAATCAATTTATGAAGCCTCTGCTAAATGTTTTATGGTTAAACTTATGATGATCAAATATTAATCGATTTGATTAATGTCATCGCATTTGGAGAATAGTGCGCAAATTTCTCTAAATGTTTTGACATTGTGAAGAATTAAGTTGAAATAGATCATCACACGTTATACCTTATTGTTAAAATATTGATAAATTTATAAACCTTGTAAGTGGCTGGTACGTATTTTTGGCTGGTGAATTTTAATTCAAAGGTTGAAGAAATTTAGATAAAAGGTAAAAGTGTTAGAAATATTTATTGTTTTCTTTCTTTCCCTAAAATTGACCCTGTGCCTAGTAACAAGTTCATATCGCTACCTCTGCTGGCCGCTGTCCTTGGTAATTTGATATGCCCGGTCTTCGCCATTTCTTCGTGATGCACAACCAAGCCCCCCTCCGAGCCAGAGAGGAAAAAGGATGAGAAGACCAGAACGTGCGGAAGGGTACAGCGTCTTGTGGGTGGAGGTAGCGAGGAGAAAATTTAATATGGCGTTGGTACGAGTTCAGAAGATGAAATAAAATTGGACTATAGTTCCAGAAGATAGAAAATGGTGGCCTGCAACCTTTCACTCGAACTTTATGTCCCAAATAGTTGGCGCGCTAGCGGACTCTTTGCAATCATACAGGCTCCGGACAACTACAAGGAATAGAGCGGTGACTCGGGAGCGGGGGAGTTTGAAAAAGATTTTTTTTGCTGATTCCTGAACTGGTGGCGAGGGGAGCGTGCGACCCAAGCTTGGGCCTCCCGGCCTAGGGACGATGGCCACGGGTGAATTTCCTCCTTTTCCTTTCTTTCTGCTCTTTAAATACTATCCCTAATTTCTCTCCATTTTGAAGCTGCAGCATTGTCACTAAAGACTCATTTTACTTTATTTTATTTTATTTTATTTTATTTTTTAATGTTAGCAATTACACATAGAATAATTAAGTTTTTTTTATTTTCCAGCCACTCCTTATTGATTTATTGGAATTTTCATTTTTATTTATTTGATTGTGTTGAGATTATATATATATATTTCGGTTTTGCAGCAAAAGCATTTTTAATAATTGAATTTGGTATGTCGGATATATGTTGAGTAGTGATTACTAGATTGATGGTTATAATGTCAGTGAAATTGTTAACAAATTGTGATTATTAGTTTGTAAAGTGGTGTCATGTCGGTCCTTGCCATTTTAGTTAATTTTCTGATTTTCAGCTTTAGGTTTTTTTTATTTCAGCAGATTTGAAGCTTTTTCTTTTAGGTGAAGTAATTTTATTTCTAGGTGTTCTCCAAGGTTAGATAAGTAAATTTTTTAGATTCAATATCATTTTTCTTTTGGTTCATGGTGCAAACAGTAAATCGAACCTAGGGTAAATTTTAATTATTATTTGGGTTATTGCTACACACAACGCAAGTCCTTAAAATGTACTAACCACTAATGGCTAATGGGCATATATTGTACTTAAAATTAACTGAAACCTACCTTAATTAGTAAGATTTATTCCTACCTTTAATTCATTAATTAGTAATTATAATATTAAAGTTTTAAAATAACCCCATATACAAATATTCGACGCCACAAATTTTCTCACTAAAAGAAAGCAAATGTTATATTATAAATATATCAAATGCTAAAGTAATGAATGGTATGCAGGGCAATATCATTAGGAATCGTCACAAATCTATATAGTATTGTAATAACACAGGGTCGTTACCTGTTGCTATTAACTACGGCTGAAATCGTATCTCGTACACTGGTTGTAAGTTCTCCAATAGGGCGGTAATTAATTAGTTAAATAGATGGGCCCAACTCTCAAGAATGATACTGAATATACATATATACACTTTATTTATACATATTTAAATACATTCAAACTTGTAACACTTAGCAAACGCTGAAACATTAGTAATGTTAGGAATTTACATATATATATATATATATATATATATATATATATATATATATATATATATATATATATATATATATATATATATATATATATATAATCTTATCCGATCACTATATTTTAAATCATACGATGTCGCCGGCCCTGGCGGGTTAGAGGCGATTATGTAAAGAGTCGGTATGTGAATTGATATAATACAAAATGCTCACCCATTTGTAGCAGCCGTCTACATCGAATTCACCGATAACGCTGGTCCATAGTAGTACACAAAGTTCACACAGTGTTCACAGAGTTCGTGGATACAGTTTGTTCACTGTAGCGTCGCGGTGTATCATCGTCCTATTAATCCAGTTCACTCTATTGGGACTGAAGAGTTCGGGGTCCTTTTATGTCGAAGATCACTTATGAAGACTTCTCGGACGTTACTCAGCACAGGTAGCCTCTCTTACACTATGCGGGTCGGTCAGCATTGGTGGGCGGTCAATGTTGCTCAGCATAGGTGCCTTCTCTTCCGATATGCGGGTCGATCAGCACTGATGGGTGGTCGCCTGGGTGTCCAACTCGCTAAGCGACGATGCGTATCTCTCTGGTATCGGCTTAAACTTAATGGTAGTGTCGTCTCTTCTCCCTCGGCACTACGTAGACATCTATGGGCAATCGCTACTTCTGCAACTTCTCGTCGCTGATTATTCGATTTCGCGTCCGGAGCTAACGCTGTTCAATCCGTACGTATTATGTAGTTGCGAAGGACCGGCGTCTTTCTTCTAATAGTATACAGTGGGTCTCTTCTCAGCCCTGTGGCAGCTTATTTTTTGTTGAGTTTCGTAAGTTAGGGCTCTCGTCGGCCCGTTGGCAGCTTACTGTATTATCATCTCTTTTTTTTAATGGCGCTCTCTCTACAAATGTCTCATCATCTTGTATATATTCTTCTCCATCCTCGTCTCATTGGTTCTCGCTTCCTCGGTCCCTATTCGCTCGCCACTCCCTTGTTTATAGAGGGGGCGGATGCGATTAGCTCTCATAGGT
Source organism: Dolomedes plantarius (assembly GCA_907164885.2). Lineage (NCBI taxonomy): Eukaryota > Metazoa > Arthropoda > Arachnida > Araneae > Dolomedidae > Dolomedes > Dolomedes plantarius. The sequence continues at coordinate 21,022,508 of OU015493.1, read as the reverse complement.
TATTCTTGTCTCTTGCCTTTCGCAATTGCATAAGTTCTAAGCCGATTATGTCTGGTAAAACTTCCCATCAGACGGCCCCACCTGTTCGACCTCCGACCTCAGATATACGGCCGTTGACAACTTAATTTCTACGTTTTTTATGGTACCGTAAATCTGGCGTTATAAAAATGTCGGGACTGTAAATTTGCTTGTCCACGCAAGCTGGGTGGCCCCTTAACAATTTAGGTTTCTGTTGTTTTCACATTCCGACTCTTTACAAGTATATAAAATAGTTCCGTAACTGACTGACTGACTGACAGATAACGCACAGACAAAACCGCTGGACCTAAAAGGGCTGAAATTTTCCATGGAGATTCTTCTTTTAATATAATGTAGGGGGGCACTAAGAGAGATTTTTGAAAAATTTTATAGATTTTTTAAATTAAATTTTTAAGCTGTTTTTTGTAACATTCTTTAAAGTTTGCATTGAAAATAATAATCTGAGGGTCATAAAGTTTATATCACGAGAAAGATCATAAAAATTCCTTTAAAATGAAATATTTTCGAATCTTTATCACCGTTTTCTGATTTTTGGCGAATTTTTGAAGATTAATTTTTAGGATTTAATTTATTAAATGCTGATCACGTGGTTTCTTTTCTTTTTGTGACACTTTAAATTAATTTTGCGTCACGTGCATAACAACGAAGTAAATTGACAAAAAATATTAAAATACGGTAAAAGATAAAATTTAACCACTAGACTAGATGGGATGGAAGTTTTTTTTAAAAATTTAATTCAAATTAGTATGTTTTATGGATATTAAATATACAAATTAATTGCATACATTGATCGTTGTATTTAATTTCAAAATTTTCTTGTACATTATTTTGTCTATAAAAATATCCGTTACGATTTTTTTCAGAAATATATTTTTTTGTTTTTTGGGGGGCATTAATTGCATACATTGACCATTGTATTTTATTTGAATGTACTCCGTAACGAAGCACGGGTATTCAGCTAGTAGCAATATAGACTTACTTTCACAAATTTTACGCTTTTAAATTAAATGTTCGTTTCAATGGTACGAAAAAAAATATTGAGAATGATCGTAAAACAAAAATTTTGAGTTTGTAAATACTGTGTAAAATAAAAGATTATGTACCCTCTGAGGTTCATAAAGAAATTGATTTCTAATAATTTAACATTTTCAAATTAATTGTATAACTTTTCACTGAACAGAAATTAATCCAGTCTTTAGCTAAAGCTAAACAGAAATATAAGTAGAGACCATGAATTTTTCAAGTGTAAAAATTGTGCTCACCACTTGCATTTTCGGAACACCTACATTTCCGTACCTTCTATTTTTCTCCTGTTGATTTTTCCCCCAGTGGCTGGGAGCTGAGCGTTACTCTTTACCCGGGAGAAGCCAGAGGTATGTGACCACTTCACCGCATGCATTGCATGCGTTGTCTCGACTGCACCAGAATCCACGTTACACCCGTACCGGTTCCGTAATTCTGAATCGAGTCAAGTGACGAGACCGGAACACTTGACCCCACACCTCCAGATGTAATGTTGGGAACTTAGAGGTCATTGCAGATTTTTTCCGTGCACCAGCCGCCTCAAGTTTACACGTCGGCGGTTTTGTCAGGGTCGGGTATCGAACCAGCAACATGCAGATCATTGGCTCGACGCCTTTTGCTGACGAGGTCACCACACCCTTCCTTCTGTTGCTTTTCAGTCTTCAGTATCTATGTTAAATTGCAGGCGTAGCCTCCCACTGTCCTTGTGATTGAGTTACCTAGGCGGCTCTCTTAACTCAATCTCTTAAATGAACGTTGAGCTCTTATGGCATACGTAAGCAGTAATATAAATAAAAATTGTGGGAAATGTGTCGATGTCTGCCTCAATGTTCTTCTCAATCTAACCCAGTATGACGTAGTACATGCGAAATAACTTCGTACTTTAAATTTTCAAACATCTGCTTAGGCAGCCCGTGTGTACATCCTACATGAAGCAGTATCGAGCTTTGACATCATCAATGTTCCGTTCGATCGTCTATCTCCTCTACGTTCGTTTAGGCCAGTGGTCGGCAAACCGTGGCTCGCGAGCCACATGTGGCTCTTTGGCCTCTTGAGTGTGGCTCTTCCACAAAATACCACTTGCGGGCGAGCACGTACAGTGCGATTGAAACTTCGTGATGACTGGTTTTCTTATTTCTATTTTTAGATACTTGGTGTTTATGTGTCTTTATCTTTAGGCGAGGGCTCTGAAGCGACTTAATGAGAAAACATTTCCAGAAAGATTAAATGTCAACGCGTATCGTCAAGTCGTATATTTGCATCGTGTTTTACAATGTATTGCTTCCGAGAGCGTCTCCCGGTAGAAAACACTAGACTAGTCAAAATGGTCTTCGAATATAACCAACCAGCAAGTCGAAGATCTTAAATTGGTTTTAGCTTTATCAATAGCAGTTGACGAGTCTTGTGACATAAATGATACAGCGCTAGTTTCACTTTTTGTACGACTTATTTCATCTACAGGTTCTAAAGAAGAACATTTAGAATTATTGTCACTCAAAGGTCAAACACGGGGAGAGGATATAGCAAATGCTGTAATTGAGTGCATTGAAAAACTTCATATTCTACTCAATAACATTGTCTCAATTTCAACAGATGGGGTGAAAAGTATGGCCGGCGTAAGAAACGGGTTTGTTGCTATTTTGAAAGAAAAATCACGAGGTACTTACAATGAGTTCATTACCATTGCATCATTCATCTAGATGCGCATTGTGCGCAGACATTTTCAGAAGAAATTTGCAAAGTTATGAAATTGGTGATTAAGATTATCAACTCCATTATAGCTGAAGCTCTTAATCATCGCCAATTTAAAGAATTTTTAGTTGAAATGGAGAGTGAGTACTCAGATCTTCTGCTGCATAACAAGGTACGTTGGTTTTCAAGAGGAAACGTTTTGAAACGTTTCGCTTTCTTAAAAAACAGAAATTAAAGCATTTCTCCTTGAGAAGGGTGTTCACTATTCAGAACTAGCGAACGATCAGTGGATCCAGAAATTTTTTATTTCATGGGAGACGTTACGTCTCATCTAAATCAGCTCAATCGTAAACCAAAGGGGAAAGGATGCACAATTTTTTCGATGTTCGAAGTTATTTCATTCAAAAACAAATTATCTCTTTTTACTCAAGATTTTGATAGAGAAACTTAGACTCACTTTCCAAGCCTGTTGAAACATCGCCAAGAAAATAATTCCGATATTGACATTTGCTATTTCAAAACAACACTTTTAAATATTAGGGAAGCTTTTCTCGACAGGTTTTAGGAATTCAGAAACAGCAAAGCGACGTTAGCTTCTGTTAAAAAACTTCTTAATGCTACTGTAACAGAATTAAATTTTTCTCCCTTTAATATTGAGCCGGGCGATGGCCGAATGGCTAGGGCGCTGGCCCTCGGTACCAGAGTCTGTGGGTTCGAGTCCCACAATTGGCATGGATGTTTGTAGCCGTTCGGAATCGGCTTTAAGCAGTAGGTCCCGGTCTAATTAGCCCTCGTGTAGCAAAAAATGACGTAGCGCTCCAAAACCAAACCAAACCCTTTAATATTGAGATTAGAAACTCTGAAATGCAGTTACTGGATTTAAAAACAAAGAAATGGGGAGTTCTAAATTTGAACGTCTTTGTGCTGATATAAAAATACTGGAGATAAACAAATGTGAACTTAGTTCACAGCACAGGTGGTCTGCTTTGAATGATCTGGAGAAGGAAGATATGATTTTTAACACCTAGAATAGTATTTTCTGACTCATATAATCAGCTGGAAAAACTAGTGTTTGCTGTTCTTTCTTATTCGGGTCTACTATTTGTCGTGAACCCTCTTTCTTTCACCGGTTCACTTAGGTTCTTTTACTATATGGCATGGGGACAAACGAGGTAGTGTAAAAACTAGTCTCTCTTAACGACACGAACATAAATTTATTTACAGTTGAACATTAATATAACAATTACAAGCAACTCTGAGCACGAGGTGGGCAAGCCTACAGCATCTTACCAGATACCGGCTCTTACTACTACAATCTAATCTGCTTACAGCTTAATTAATTCACTGGAGGCGAGACGAGCCTGCTTTATCTCGCCAGACCTCCTAACACTCTCAGAGACGCCCTCTCTGTCCCTATTCTAATCACAGAATAATTGCTAACATGTAGACGTCTTATTCCTACAAGAGACGCGACCCTTCTGTACTCTTTCTTTCTGACTGCTCGACGATCCCTTCCACCCACGCATCCAATCTTCTGATTGGAAGGGCGGGGAATCACGGGTCACAACATTTTAGCTTAAACCAGCGCTCTTAGTCAAACATTACACTACAATATTCATACGAACAATCATTTTCAAGAATGAACCTTATCAAGAGTAAATTGAGAAGTCATCTTATTGATGAGAACCTCGAATCGTGCCTAAAATAAAAAACATCATACAAACTTGACTTACCCAAACTTTCCAAGGAGATGCGAAGCCATTGTTCATATTAGTGTTTGTCTGTCATTGTCATGATTTAATTTTATGGATACTTTACAATTTAATTTTATCAATAAATAATATCGATATTAAGTATGATATCAAGTTTTATTCAACGTACCTATAGTTTACCTAAGACTTAAAACTTTAAGTACAGTTTATTAAGTTAATGTTAGGGAGCGCTGTGGAGGGATACAAGATGTAGTGTCGAGGATTGAGAAAGGTATGTTGAGATGGTTTGGACATACAGAGAGGATGAACGAAAGGAGATAGACGAAATAAGTATACAAGACGAGTGTGAATGGAAGAGTTGGAAGGGGTTTACTTCAGCGAACGTACCTTATTCAGATTGAGGACGTTTTTAACAAAGGCCAGCTTTGGAGTATCCTAATTAAATTAATAACAATGCACCTACCTATATAGTTTAAGTAGTTTAAGTTTAAAAAATTTGGCTCTCAAAAGAAATTTTAGTCGTTGTACTGTTGACATTTGGCTCTGTTGACAAATGAGTTTGCCGACCACTGGTTTAGGCTGTCTCTTCTATCGGCTCTCTGCCAAGGCTCTCGGCCAAATCTCCTCATAGACTCTCTAGGTTATCTGGTCATGGTCATCTCTCGGTAGGCTATCCTCCTTAATTCCCGCGTTTGGTCTTTTTATTCGCCGAAGCTCCAAGGGGGGCATTCCTTCTATCTTTCTACCAGGAGCCCGTTCGTTGGACATTGTCAGGGATTCCTTCCCGTTCCTCTGTTCCACCGGGAGACATTGCGTCTAGCGTTCTGTTCATGTTCAGCAGGGACTCTTCCTTGGTTGTGTCTTCATCGACGCCATTCCGTCCAACATTGCCCCAAATTAACCAGTCCGAAAGTTCTTAATTTTTCACTCTATTACTCGAGATAGCGGGCTATCTGAAAAGATCAAATATAAAGCCGTAGACATACTGTTCGTAGACCTCTGACATAGTCTCTTTCACTATTAAAAGTATTTGTAACTGATATTTTACTGGACTTTGAATTATTTGATCACCACTAGAAAATTAATATATTTTTTTTACAAAAGTTAATTTGCATGTTTCCAATTCCTGGAATTTTAACGTAGGATTACGTTCCTCCATAAGGGTCCTACGGAAAGGAAAATTTCAGACGCTAAGACTGTCCGTCCGCCCGTCCTCGCGAGATATAATTTTGGCAGCGCGCCAAAACCAGTCTATCGCTTGGACAAGTTAAACAGAAAAGCACCAAGATGCGTCAAAATTTTGACATACATATATGTACATATATAAATACGTACATATATACATACAAAAGAGGTAAGCAACAATAAGTAATCCTACGTTATTAACCCGCGGTTGTTTCGTTAGAAGAGACTACCTGGATTTTTTTTTTTTACTTTCTAGGCGTTTTCAGTATTTTAAATTTAGTAATTTAAATTTTTTTTTCATTTTTCAGTAACTTGTTAGTTGGTTTGTTTTTTCTTCTAAATTTCTCTCCTTCGTTTTTAAATTTCTCTCTTAATTCCTTTAATTTAAGCTGTTGAGCTATTTCCCCTTTAATTGATCCGTCAATGAAATATGGGTAAACTGAAAATTCTCATTTATTGGCAGATCAGTGATACTTCCACATCTCTAATCCTGAAATCGAGGATTTAGTGCTTCCAGATACCTCGATCTATTAGTGTCATTGTCAAATGTTTCAGAGCTTATCAGGCATCATGGTCGCGGTTCGGTGTTCCTGAATACAATTGCTGTATGAAAGAAAAACTCCTTCAGGGAACCGGTAAAGCAGCTAGATAGGTGTATGTGCCACCAAAGAAGTTCAGCACAGTGGTAACTCATGCGGAAACGCATGCACAGAGAGGCGAAAACAGAGTCACATTCAGTACGGTTGAAATGGAAATGTTAACGGAAGTCAGAAAATTTAAATTAAAATAATTGTCTGCAAGATATCAATGAAATATTTCAGTGATAGTAAAACAAAATTTAAGCGTATAATGTTTTCTCGAAAATGAAAATGTGCTTTTGACTATTGAAAAAAACTGTTAATTTCTTTATAACAACAGGATTTACTGGGAATTCAACCTATCTGGAAGTAGTCAACATATGGTTCGGTGGTTAAAAGTTTCTAAATCAAAACGACAGAAGAAACGAAAGTCAACAGAATTAATATTAAGAATAACATTTAATGAATATAGAATGTGCTCTTTACAGTAAGAAGCACATTTTTCGAAGTGACAAAAATTTACTTAACGCGGGAATCGAAATGAGGTGAAAATCAATGCGCAGGCGCGCTATACAGGAAGTGATCTATTTATAGAAACCTTGTGCTACAATTCACTACAGCAGCTGTTAGTAGAATTACGTTGGGAACAGTTTATGATTAAAAATTTTAAAAAAGTTAATATAATCGAAGAAGGAAAAGTCCGAAGATGATCAGACTGGAACACTATAAGACTAGATAGTACCCGTCAAAACTTGACGGTAAATGATTGAACAGTTCCAATAAAAAAAAGGTTCATAACCTTGTTAATATATTAGAAATTTTTACAGAATATTAGCTGTTTTTCAATCCGATGTTATAATTAAAAATGTTGTAATAATCCAAGATGTTATAATCCGAGTTTCTCTCTATTCTAAAAAAAGTAACTGCCGCTGCTGTCGAAGCCGCTTTCAAAAGATTGTCAGGCTATCTCCTCCAAAACCGCTGGGGGGTATGGGGTCAAGACCAATACCAATAGATGCAGAACAATGTGGGGAAGAAAGTAAGACATGTCTCATCTTTGTCGGCCTTTAAGTTTTTTTTTATTTTATGTTTTGTGGAAAAATATTGACTTTTTCATGTTCAGATTACGATAACTCACCAAAAAAGGATCGTAGATTTTTGATTTTTTTACAATTCAAGACTACAGACATTTCTCCTTCAAAAAAGACCTCATTTGTTTAAAAATAATTTAAAACAGACTAATATTTTCATTAAAATTTAAAACCCACTTTTTCGACAAATTTATGCGTTTCGACAAATATAAGTTCGATGCTCTCAGATTTATTATGTTACAAAAGAAATATTTACATCATCTGAAAGACGAAAGCTTCCTCATTCATATAAACCTCATTTCAAGTCTCTATCTTAAAATTTCGATTTTTAATTGAATGTTAAAGAAATACTTCAAAAAAATCTTCTCATTCGCTTTCTTCGCAGAAGGACATGAAAGAAGATCCAATTTTTCACTCATAGGGGGGCTTCATCCACTTCGCATAAAGGCGACTGACAACAGTAAAATGGCTGTTACATTGCCCGAGAATCACTCCTATATATCTCGCTTTTAGCCATAACAGAGGAGCGAGCGTAGCGAGCCTAGGGGCGAAGCCCCTAGTATAATAAAAAAAAGTCTTTCTTCTTGGAAAAAAACAAGCTTACCGCTGATTTTTAAATCCAACTTTATTACCCTTTTCACCCAACAAAATCTAACTAATATGCTATGTATACAGTCTAACTAATATGCTATAAATATGCTATGTATAAATATATTAAGCAAAAATAAAATATATAAACTAAAGAAAATCAGATTAAAAATTCATACAAACTACTCACATGCAAAAAATTTTTGCAGTCTATTTCAATAAATAAGAATAAATTCTAATATAACAATCTAATTCAATCTATTTCAATTTAATATAAATATATTATATATTCATGCATTACGCTATATACATGTATAAATATGCTATGTATAAATATATCAAGCAAAAATAAAATATATAAACTAAAGAAAATCAGAGAAAAATACAAATTACTCACGTGAAAAGTACAATAATAAACAGAAATTAAAAACACTATTATCGTAATAGAATGCTTTACGAAATACGGTATGAACAAAAGAACAATTTTAAGCAATTCAATTAAACACAATTAAAATGTTAAATTCAGTTGCTTAGCTTGAAACTTACATCCAAATATAATCATTCAGACATTACGAAATTAAAAAAAAAAAGCTGGCCAATATATTACGTCACACCGTTTAAATAAGAAATCGAATAGAATACAAACCGTTATAAAAGTACTATTAAAAGTAAACATTAAACAGAAATTAAAACACTATCATCGAATAGAATGCTTTACAAAAAATCACATGAAAGCCACATGTGAGCACACGAAAGCTTCGTGTGTTGGCAATTTTTTTCATTTCTACCGTGCAGACAGTTTTGAACGTATCACTACGCATGCGTCGAGTTTGCAACTTTCCGAAAATCCTAAATTTGCATTATTGTAATATCTGGTTAAAATATATATATTATATGGGTAAAATATAAATATATATATTAAAATAATAATATAATGAAACACTGTTTTATTGTGAAGAAGATTCTTTGATTCAATTTTTCTTAAATTAACGACGATGAATGAATCACGGTGAATGAATGACTCACTCGTGTTTACGTTTTCAAGTTCTGAGTGTATAAAATGAATACTTGTATTACAGCCGTCTAAAAATCGAAATAAAGTTGATTTGTGTCGATATTACGTTGTTTTAATTAAAATTATTTGGGTTTAGATAGCAAATAATCTTTTTGAACTTTACTTTTAACTTGTTAAGCCTAACTCATAAAACAGAATGGATGTCATAGGCTGATATATTTATGAAGCGGTCGCTCCGAAAGCATTAAATGACAGATACATACACAGAACACAGCAGCTATTAGGGGAATTAATTTATGGTAATAGATTAATTATATAACACCACCGAGTAATATCGTTAATATCTCTGTTTATTATTGTATTTTTGCAAGTGAAATTAATATAGGCTGATATATTTATGAAGCTGTCGCTCCGGATGCGTCACTTGACAGATCGTTACACAGAACACGGCAACTATTAGATTAATAAAAGCACTATTTTAAAACGTTTTTACATCCATTAAGGGGTTAAGCACCATTCCATTTTTCGATATTCAATTCCTCCTTTGAAAATATCAAAAATAATCATCATAGGCACAGTTTACTATTCTTGATGGGGTCTAATTGGAAAACACTGTGGATATGTTGCCTCTATTTCATCTGTGATTGTACATTTGTAAGTATAATTTGCAGATACGAAAATCTCAGTATTTCGATTGATTTTAACCATTTATATTCTCTTTTAATGGCTTTCTCAAGCACTTAATGTATTCCTAACTAGGGAGAAATTGAAATCACAAAAACTTTTTCAACTTGTTTTTAAAAGTAGAATAAGAAATTTCTATTAAGAAGTTTCCAATAACTTTTAAGGCAGTTCTAAGTCATTCAGGAAAAAATTCTTTATATGCCACAAGTAAAAAGAAAAAATTTTCCTGGAGAAAAAAAATTTCCCATATAAGAAATAAGACAGAAAATCATTAATTTTCTTTCCGTTTTTTTTTTGTAAAATATGATTTTTTCTTTTGTTCACATTTGTAGAATTCAAATAATGTTATTTACAAGCCGTATTGGGCGTGGATTTGGAAATTTCCTGAAATGGGGCATGCGATAAGCTGCATTCCGTACTTTCAGACTGTTTAGACCATACTCTGAATGACCAATTTATTATCACTCAGTACTTCTCAGAATTTCTTACAAAAACTGGCTCTTTGAAATTAAACTTTCTCTAGAATGTTAAAAATATGCAATATTTTCATCAAGCATTTGCCAGATGTTGGCATAGCAGAACTAAGACCTCAAATATAAGTAAATTTCTGTAATTCCTTTCTTTATTTTAGCTCAGAGTTTTGGTAATGTATTAATATAAAATCAGTTAACATGAAAACTTTCCAAATTAAATATCTTCATATAAATTTCCTGTTTTTCTCATGAATTCCCACCGCCCTGTACATTTGCTTTAAAACTAGTTTTAATATATAAAAGGCATAATTCACTCCTAGAATCGAATACACATTCGATTTACACTCATGTTCATAAATTAAGGATAATGCCAGCTCCGGCAAGTAAAGGTTCAGAAAGAAAACAAAAGTGACTTATTCATAAAGCCCATTTATTAAACAAAAGATAAAGAACAAAAAAGATGGTGTATGTATGATACCATTCATAAAAACTACGATTTTTCCTTCCAGGAGCAATTGTAAAAAATATATCCTTTACAAAAACTTAATATTACATGGTTGGTATGATGATTAATACATTGCATGTATCCCATGCCATGAAATACAGTCCGTACTACCCCTAGGTATGCTGAGTAACAAATTATCGAGCTGATCTTGGGGAAGATTACTCCACTCAGCAAGCAATGCTCTCCCAAGTTCCGGTACACATGTAGGAGGTGGTTGACGAGCTGCAACTCGTCGGCCAAGCATGTCCTACTCATGCTCTATCGGATTCAAGTCACGTGAGGATGCTGGCCATTCCATACGGGTGATATCCTCAGATTGAACGCATTCGTTTACAATGTTTACTCGGTGAGGACGGGCGTTGTCATCCATAAACACAAATTCTGCGCCCCATGGCAAACCCCTAAACAAACGTACATGTTGTTCCAGAATGATGTCTCGATAAATGTGGCCGTTCATGGTTCCAATTTGAACACGCAGATCTGTTCTAGAGCCCAGTATAATTCCACCCCAAACGAGCAATCCTGCACCACCATAACAGTGTTGTTAAATGAAGTTGTCTTTGGTGGTAACGGGTACCTGGCGTTCTCCATATGAAAGTCCGACGTGAATCAGACTGCAAGCTAAACCTGGACTCGTCGGAAAACCTCACACAAGCCCACTGTGACGATGTTCACATTCCATGTTCTCTACTCCAGAGTAATCGCTGCCGACAGTGAGTTGCCGTGAGCGAAACATATCTGACAGGCCTGCGAGCATATAGACCAATATTTCCCAAATGTCTGTACACGGTTTGCCTTGAAACTGTGGTACCCGGGGCTGCAGATAGCTGACGAGACAGGTTGGATGATGTGCTCCATCTGCTTCTTTTGGCAGTTACTGCTAAATACCGGTCTTCATTCGGCGTTGTAACTCCGGGACGACCTGTAATGTAACGTCTACTGACATTTCCAGCATCTTGGAACCGTTGCTAAAGCCTAGAGATGACACTTTGGGCAATTCCAAGTTCCACGGATACTTCCAACTGGGTACGCCCACATTCCAGGCAGCCGATAATTCTACCGCGTTAAAAAATCCTCCACATGCGTCCACTGTGTCATAACTATTGGGTTATGGCACTGAGCGGCTTACTGAACGCTTGTGAACAATTTTACTTCTTTGCCACCATTCCTTATATACCCCTCTCTTATATTGTGACGTACTATTGGCGTCATCTGGTGGCTTCCTGTAATTAGTATATTATTCTTGAAGATGTGTGTGATAATTCTACAGGTGAAATTTTTACTTTAGTATTCGATTCCCGTGTGATTCTGAATTATCCTTAATTTATGGACATGAGTGTATTCTGTTCCTATAAGCCACATCTTCCTTCAAAATCCTAAATTTGTGTGAGTAATGTGGATCGCGTTATAGTAGCTTACTCTAATGTGAGCTGGAGGTAGCCTTGCAGTAGCGCGCTGGCTTTCGGTTCTGAGGGTGCTCGGACCGAATCCCGGCGTGCACTATTAAATACCTCCGTGTCTAGGCCGGATATGGGCACGTTAAATTCGTAGACCGGAAAGTCCCTCTATGAGGTCAGAGAGGTTCGGAGAGGGTACGATCCCCCCAGATGTCGTCTCTGGAATGCGAGATCGAAATTGAGGTGGCATATAGCTAAGACGAACTCCGACCCTCCCGGTGCTATATATAAACTGGAGCCGCACACTTCAGCCCGAAGCCTATATGGATCTAGTCTGGAACTTCCAGGGGGCATTAGAAACAACAACACTGATGTTTACCTTAGAGTTTACGCGTCTAAGAAGTTTCTTGCGGCAGGGTCCTAAATCAAGTAATTGATTAATATAAACCGCATAATTACAAGATAAAAAGAACTCTTTATATATACCATGTTTTTAATTTTTCTGTTGAATAATATAAACTGGACAATTCTATGTATTAATAAATACGTTCTTAAAATTTTTTGATGAATTATCCCATCAACTTGAAAGAAAATGAAGTTAATTGGAAGTTAACTTGCGTTTAACTTTACGTTCCCGTCCCGGTCGATAGATGGCTGCACCAGTCTACAAAACAAAATTAACTGAAATAGAATTCAATCCTGCTTAAAGAGGGCTAAAAGTATTAAAATAATGCATTGTCATCGTGTTCTGAGCTATTCTAAAAGTTTCAAATGTCTAGCTAGTCGGGAAGTTAGTTAAAAATCGATTGCAAGATTTGTACCGGACAAACACACACGCAAACAAACAAACAAGAAATAGAGTTAATAAAAGCATGGTAATAAATAAACACACATACTAAACCATAAGAGAAATTAAGGGATTACAAATGAGCCAAACATAAAATCAATTAACATGAAATCTTTCCAAATTAAATTTCTTCATTTAAATTTCCTGTTTTTCTCATGAATTCTCGTTGCACTGTACATTGCTTTAAAACTAGTTTTAATATATAAAAGGCGTCATTCACCCTCACAATAAAATACACATTCGATTTATTCTGTCTTGTAAGCCACACCTTCCTTCGAAATCACAGTTCACTGACCAGTTTCATTTAAAAGAAAGCTTGAAAATAAATCTGCAGCTTCTTGATATTCAATTAACAAATGCGATCTGTCCATTTAAAAGGAACTCTCGAAAGAGAATGTTTTTTAACCAAACACTTTTCCATAAATGCGTTTTAGTAATAACGAATATTTCTTTCGGATATATTACATTGTGAGCTGTTTCGGTTTGATCAAAATGTCTTTGAGGAACTCGGATCTAGTCATTCCTGTGGGCACTGTAGACATTGGTAGTAAATCATTTATGTTTATGTTCATACTAGCTGAAAACCGGCATTTCGCTACGCAGTACATTCAAATTAAATACAACGGTCAATGTATGCAATTAATGCCAAAAAAATAAATATATATATTTATAATACAGTGTGTAACAAAATTATAAGACCACCCAAAATATCACTCATTTTAATATTGCACTGCATAAAATGAATAATTTTAAAATTTGAAGCAATTGAAAAAAGTTATATTTTCTCAAATAAATAGCTTAAAGGAAAAAAAATTGAGTTAATTTCACACAGCAAACGATTTTTTGAAATCTCGGTGTAACATAAATATAAGACCACTTATTTTTTTATTTAAAATTGTTTACTTTTTTAAAACTATTTTATTTTTTCTTTCAAAATCATAGATAAACTGTAACTTTACATCACAAAAAAGTCCAAACGATAATATTGTAAAAGAAAATAGAATTTAATTTGTTTGTTTTTATGAGGTAATTCACAATGCCGCGTGGAAGAGAATTATCTGAACTAGAAGTTCGAAAAATTTGGTTTTATAAGGGCTCTGGAAAATTGGAACGTGAAATAAGTAAGATACTTAAACGTTCTAAAACTGCTATTCATAACGTTTTAAGTAAAAGAGATTTTTATGGAAAATATAAATGATCTGGCAGAAAGAGTAAATTATCAGATCGCGATAATAGACGAATTTTCAAGCTTGCAACGAAGCAGAACTTGTCTACTCGTAAAATAACACAGCAGACAAGTAAAACTATTTCACATATGGCAGTCTGGAGCACTTTAAGATCAAATTCAAATGTTGCTCTTCGGAAATTAAAAAGAAAACCAAAACTGTTAAAGCATCATAAAGAAGGAAGGCTGAAGTGGGCAAAGGAAGTCATGACCTGGGATGCTGCTTGGAAAAATATTATTTTTTCCGACGAAAAAAATTTTAATTTCGATGGCTCGGACGGTAATATTTCCTACTGGCATGATTTACGAACGGAACCTCGGGTTTTCTTCAGTAGACAGATGGGTGGTGGTCCTGTGATGGTGTGGGGAGCTTTTGCATATGATGGGAAATGTGATCTGCAGCGAGTTCTTGTAAAAATGGGCTCCATTTGTTATCAACAACTGCTTTACCAACACCTTATACCTTTTGGTCCATTTTTAGGAGGATCAAACTGGAAATTTCAGCAAGACAATGCGCCATGCCATGTGTCTAAATCAACTAAAACCTGGTTTCAAAAAGAAAAAATCGAGTTCTTAAATTGGCCAAGCCTTAGTCCAGACCTGAATCACACCGAAAACCTATGGGGCCATTTGGCTCGTCAAGTGTATGCAAATAACCGTCAGTATGATTCTGTGTATGAATTGGAACTAGCTATCATGGATAAATGGGGCAAAATTTCCAAATATTTGCTCGAAAACCTAATTAATTCAATGAAAAATCAAGTATTTGAAGTTATTCGGAAAAATGGTGGATCAACATCATATTAGTTTTATTAAAAAAATTTGTTTTAACTAGTGGTCTTATAATTTTGTTACAGATATTTGATTGGAAAAATTTGAAATTGTTGATAAATAATTAGTATATTTAAATATCTCTTAAAGATAATATACATATATTTTATATTTCATTTATTAACATAAACCTAATTTAATTTTTTTTTTAAATTATACTATTTATAGTAAAAATCACAAAATCCACAGTGGTCTTATAATTTTGTTAGACACTGGAAATACAAAGATCAATGTATACAATTGATGTAGAAAAAGATATATATGTATATTTATAAAAAATCGTAAGGGATATTTTTATAGACAAAATAATGTCCAATCGTCTGCCGCATTAGCAAGAAAAAAAATATTTTTTTTGTCTGTTTAATTGTTGTGCATGTGACGATATATTTATTTAAAGGTACCAGAAAAAGAAATCACGTGATCAGCAGTAAATAAATTAAATTCTAAAAATTAATCTTTAAAAATTCACCAAAAATCAGAAAATGGAGGTAAAGATTCGAAATAGATTTCGTTTTAAAGGAATTTTTATGATCTTTCTCGTGATATAAATTTTGAAACCCTCAAATTATTATTTTAAATGCAAACTTTAAAAAAGTTACTAAAACAGCTTAAAAATTTAATTTAAAAAACCTAAGGAGAGTTTTTCTAAAATCTCTCTTAGTCACCCCTACACTATAAGAAGAATCGCCATGCAAAATTTCAGCCCTTTAGGTCCAGCGGTTTTGTCTGTGCGTTGTATGTCAGTCAGTTAAAGAACTGTTTTATATACATATAGACGAGGGAGGGAACTTTAATAGTGGCAACACTGTTGTAGAGCCACTACGCAGCAGCAGCACACACCTGCGCAGTGACAAGGATGAACACGGCCATGTTTTAGTTACCGGTCTATCGTACGAAATTATTTGCGGCATCGTACTGATGGAAGGAAGTCAGAATTTAAGTGGGAAAAGAATAATTACCTTAAATTTAAAGGGGGCTTGGGAATTAAATTATATTCGTGGCGTAATTCGCCTCTAATTGCTCGTATTTCAAGACGCGAATTGGGAAAGGGAAATTCCCCTTTTCATTATATAATCTTGGCGCGTCTGTGGTTTTTGCATTCAAAGAGGAAATCTTATATAATTCTCCTTGAAAGATGTTTGGTTTGGGCTATGTGCAGGAAGAGTTGACGCGCGGAGATGCCCGCGAATTTTGTCAGAGCGCGGAATAAAAGTCGATGCTGTCAGATGTGTATTTTGCCGCGTCTCTAAAAAAGAAATGGCGAATAATGAAATGCGTAGATCTGGAGAGGTGGTCTACATGGTATTGAACTAAATAAATTCTACTTGTTGGATACGATGCTGAGTCATTTTTGAGTGTATGCCTTCCCTCGATGCCATGGACTGTAAAACAAGAAGACTACAAACGATATAATGGCAGGCAAAGCCAACGCCTGTCATATATATATATATATATATATATATATATATATATATATATATATATATATATTATATGTATATATATATTATATATTATATATTATATATATATATATATATTCATTCTTAGGCCCATATTCTTGGGATACATGCTATCCCACTCCGTAAGGAAAAGGTTAATCTTATCCCCAAGATAAAGGAACCGCTCCGCGGATTCCACCAGAGATTCTGCCGGCTGTATACCGCTCCATTCGAAATATCAACGGATGAGGTGTTGCCGACGGCTTCCTGCAGCTTCCAGGACGTCAGCAACGGGTGCTAAACAATGCTCGTTACTACTTTGAAGGGCTATAAAAGTTTCACCCCCATATCTCATCTGTATAATTTGTACATACCTAGTGGCCACTATTCAAGTTCCATCCTATTTAAATATCCTTCAACTTCTTAAAATCAAAATGGAGATGAGAAATTTTTTTTTTTGGTAACTGATCTATTATTATATCAAAAACAGAATAAAATGGTTAATATTGATTAAGTATAGTCTAATATAATCATTTTTTAATGAGGCAGGCGCTTATACAGATAATATCTGCCCATTTACACTACGACACTTGTTGATTATTTCATTAGGGAATCAACCATAGCGTTAACAGTACAGAAACCGGTGCACAACTTGAGCGGCGTTCAAGATGAACATAAAAAGACTAACTTATCACCAATAACTTGCTTTTTTATGAAAGACTTTTCATAACAACAAAGTGTACTAGGGTTAAACAATACTTTTGTTTCATTTCATTAGTACGTATAAAATTTTATCTAAAGAGAGAACCAAAATTTCGTTAAGAATTCGGACCTTCTAGTCATCCAACAGATGATAGCCCTGCATGGAAATAAATGCCTAAGGATTCTGTTAGTAAGAGTTGCATTAAGAATGGTAATAATAATTTTTTTTTTTTTGGGGGGGGGGGAGGTTTGATAGCTAAACTACCGCAAATTTTCAATTTCCTTACCAAAAACGTAACGAACATAGCTAGTAGCGATTTTCATGACTAGTCTCTTTAAAATCTGTCTATATCTACCCAAACAAAGGCCGAGTCGATATTACTTCTAAGAACGGCCAAAAATATCCCTAGCCAAGGGAAGGAATGGGGATATTTTAAGAAAGAAAAATGAATCTTTGTCAGCAGTAATGTTGGAATCTGAAATTTACGGCCTTTATCAAGTAAACTAATAATATCCTAATAATATAATCTCAATTTTTAAACCATTGGAGAAATTTCTATAAACTGAAGAACTTGATAGATTTGCAGCTAAAATTTCATTAAATAACTCAGTAATATTTCAGTAGAAAAGAAATATTATAGAATGAAAAATTTTAAACTCTTATCATAAACATCTAGCAACGCTATTGAACCCTATACGCTATTCAATCCCTATCTGCTTTTTCCATGTAAAACTGAGAAATACTTTACATTTTATCACGTTCTTCTAAGAAATCAAACAACATTTTTACGCTTCCTTATTGATACTTCGAGCATTCAAAACTTTAAGCGTATGCGCCTTGAATATAATTTACGTTATGAGTTCCCTTCGATGTCGTTTCACATTATGGCGCATCAAACAGTTTTGAAAACAGGGAGCGATCTTTGTTATATTGTCGTTGACTCTTAAAACCCTTTATCGTCTTTCACATTACTTGTCTAAACGGGCCGATATGAATTCAGACGCCTGAAGCAATTCAAATAATCTACATCCTAAAATTCACATTCCTCTCGATTGAACAGAAAATGAGTACTTTTAACTTTCAATAACTTGAAAATACATCAGAAATTGATAGAAAAGAGTGTTCTCTTTACTTTTAACTGCCGTCTTTATGGGAGAAAATTGAATTGGAAATGGCGATATGTTTTAAAAGGGAAATTATCTATTTTCCATTGACATTCAAATATTTTATCTCTTAACAATAGATGACATATTCTGTTAACAGTTTTAACACAGACTTCACCATCCAAGTTAAGTCAAATTAAGTAAGAAGCAGTGATATGCATGGTTCTAACAACATTTAAAATTTTGCTCCAGATGTCTTTTACGATTTTTAAATCTAAATCTTCAGTTTTTATACACATGAATTATTAAAAATGTTATTTACACTAGACCCATTAATTTTGAAATGAGGGTAAAACAATCATCACTTCTGGGGGTATGATGGTGTTATTCTTCTAGTTAAAAGTAATGCTATGCGACTTTTGCTTATATTATTGCTAATATTTTATTAATTTGAATTTATAAAAGCTAATTAAATGTTTCTCTCAACGTTTCTTAATCGGGGAATAGGGATCTTTCTTTTCGTAAAGATCAGAAACACTACCCTTGATCCAAAGTTCATTTAAAGTGGCCGTTTAAATTGCTGATAATCGATGAGAAAGGTATCGGGTGATTCTAGTCAGTAACAATTTTAAAATTCCACATTTCAGTGAATAATTCACGTATGACAACGCAATAAGAAAAGATACGCATGATATAACGTCAGTTTTTTTAAATATCCCCCTTTTCTCTCTATTCTATAAAAAACTAACTGCTGCTGCCGCAGCCGCCGCTGTCAAAAGCTTGTCACGCTATCTCCTCCGAAACCGCTGTGGGTATGGGGTCGAGACCGATACCAATCGATGCAGAATAATGTGGGGAAGAAAGTAAGATATGTCTCATATTCGTCGGACTTTAAGTTTTTTTTTTATTTTATGTTTTGAAAAAATATTGACTTTTTCATGTTCAGATTACGATAACTCGCCAAAAAAGGATCGTAGAATTTTTTTTTTACAATCTAAGACTACAGACATTTCTCCTTCAAACAAGACCTCATTTGTTTAAAAATAATTTAAAACAGACTGATATTTTTATTAAAATTGAAAACCCACTTTTTGGAAAAATTTATGCGTTTCGAGATATATAAATTCGATGCTCTCAGACTTATTATGTTACAAAGAAAATATTTATATCAACTGGAAGATGAAAGCTTTCTCATTCATATAAACTTCATTTCAAGTCTCTATCTTAAAATTTCGATTTTCAATTGAATTTTAAAGAAATACTTCAAAAAAAATCTTCTCATTCGCTTCCTTTGCAGAAGGACATGAAAGAAGATCCGATTTTTCACCCATCTTCATCCGGGCTTATACCCCCCATCTACACGTTCTTCATCCATTTCGCCGGGAGGGGGGGGAAGCTTCAACTGTAAACAAATGAATGACTCAATCGCTGTAAACAACTATTGAGTCATTCATTCACTTGATTCACCAGAGGAGCGAGCGTAGCGAGCCTAGGGGTAAAGCCCCTAGTTTTCAAAAAGAAAGAAAAAATATTACATAATTAGCTACAATTTCCCCCCCCCCCGAAACTTTGGCACTTGTTATGTAGACATTCGCCTATAATTCACCGCAGTTTTTCTAGCCATTTTATTATGGGGACACCATGTACGCGAACCAGAATTACCCCCTATGAAGGGACAAACACAAACGGAGGTATTTTAGTGGCACAAAGTCGGGATTCAATCTGAACACCATTAGCACCGAAATCCAGCGCGCTGTACCACAAAGCTGCCACAGGTCCATTTACGAATTGTATAATTTGTCCAATTAGTTACAAATATGAGCTGGATAAATTCAGATGGATGAAAAAATATTTCAGGTAGTCTCTTATAACGAAATTACAGAGGTTTTATTAACGTAGGATTACTTATCGTTGCTTACCTTTTTTTATCTTTTTTTATGCATTTTGGTACTTTTCTGTTTAACAATTTACTGCTACTGCGTTTGGCGCGCTGCCAAAATTATAACTCGCGGTGGCAGACAATTTTCTCTCCGCAGGACCGTTATTGAGGAACGTAATCCTACATTATAAAATTTCGATCCTTTAGATTCAATCCGCAAAGGAACTTTATCCGAGAGATCTTCTTTGTTTGTTTGTGTCAGTGTACATGTAAAAACATGTACGTCAGCAATTCTTATAACTCTTCTAATATGTATCTTTAAATAGCAAAGTAAAAAATGTGCAGTAAAAGCTATGTTTGTTAAAAAAGGTATACGTTAAAATCATTGAAGATGCTCAAAATAATGTATAGACGACAAGCCTTTTAACAATAACATAAAAGCTTTATTCATTTGAAAAATTAGTTAAAATTAGTAAAACAACAATGTCAATATCTTCCTTTTCACAAGTAACGCTTGGTAATATACGCCTGGTTTTTTAAAACAGTCTATTTTCCCATACTGTGATAGACTATCATAAGGATTTAATTAGGAAGTAATACAAAATTTCTTACTCTATGCAGGCTTGATACAACATCATGTTATTTCATCAGCTCAGGGACGAGCTCCTCGATGAATGTTCGTAATCTAAACGAAACAAGCTTCTTGATCGATATCTGTAATCTAACCAAACAAGCTCCTCGATCCTTGATACTTTATACTCGATCCTTGATACGATTTCTTGAAAGTGTTCACGGCTTACATACTCGTGTCAAAAGCCGCTATTCAAATATCGGGTTGTAACTTCTACGAAATACGCCATCTACCGGAAACTGAATACTGTTTATGTTTAATTATATGACGCACGGCAGTTTGCCAAACATGACGTAATCTAAACGAAACAAGCTTCTTGATCGATATCTGTAATCTAACCAAACAAGCTCCTCGATCCTTGATACTTTATACTCGATCCTTGATACGATTTCTTGAAAGTGTTCACGGCTTACATACTCGTGTCAAAAGCCGCTATTCAAATATCGGGTTGTAACTTCTACGAAATACGCCATCTACCGGAAACTGAATACTGTTTATGTTTAATTATATGACGCACGGCAGTTTGCCAAACATGACGTAATCTAAACGAAACTTGCGTCAGTGATTCGGCTTAGTTAAATTGAATCGCCTTAACTTGAATCGGCTTAAAATGGAAATGCAAAATATGACGTCAAACTTCGGAAAGGCAAGTAATTAATGAACCCTCAAAGTAATTCTTAGTTCATATTGCTACCAGTTTGTTTGTTTGTTGTTGTTGTTGTTTTTATTGCAGTTCCTGTTCGGATAGAAATCGTTTGACCCTTAATATTTCAATTTGGGTCGGAGAGATTCCAGTTATAGCAAGAAGGATACGTTCTTCGGATAGATATCTTCAAGCCCTGGTATCGACCCACAAAGGTGTCGCAAAAAAGTGGGAAAAACACCGACATTTATTTATTTCCGACAGTTAGTCGGAAATAAATTTATAGTATATTGAATTATTTAACTAAAAAATTGGCTTTATGTTTTCTATATTGCGTATTTTTATTTGTATTTTTGTATGTTAAAAAAAATACAATGTGTTATTGTTAAACAAGGTGTCAAACAGTTTTACAATAAAAACTCTATCGCCAAAAGGCTATACTTACATTGCTTCCATTTCTTCTAGTATGTGTGTGAGTCTGGGTATTCAAAATTATTAGCTATAAAAAACGAACAATGATCAAGACTTAACCCGGAAGCTGATACAAGAATAACACTCTAAAATATTTCAACCAACATTGATTAAATATTATCTGGTGTCCAAGCTCATCCTTCTCATAATTTTTTTTCTATTTTAGTTTTATATGAATAAATGAAGTTTATAATTTTCGATGGTTTAATACGACGCTTATAATTTTGAAATCATGTCCTTTTATAGTTTTGATTTTTGTTAATTTTTACCTTATTGAAATACACATAAGTATTTAAATATGAAGTTTTAATCACAGAGATTTGCCAAAAACAAGTGCAGAAGGTAAACGAGATATTTTCTTACTGTTATTATGCAAAGTAGATATATACCCGAAATCTATAGTACATTGATTTTCAAAATAGATTCTATTCTTCTGAACATTTTTCTAATTTTTAAAACAAATTTTGATAGTACCAAAAAATTTTCCTTGGGGACGGATTTTATTGTATATAAAGTGTTTTGCGGTCTTAAAAAGTTTGCGCATCACTGCTTTAGCCGTTGTGTGCCTGTGTGACACGAGTTAAATACGGCAAAAGGCTTGCCATGTTGATCTTACCTGATAAAGCTCTGTTGGTGAATACAGGGTGTTTCATATTGAATGGGGCGAAAATAAAGCATACCTGTGAACGCTGTAATTACTTTATTTTGATAAATCAAATTTACCGTGAAACTATAGTTATCCAAGTTTCTATAGATGTTCTATGTGTGCCACTCCGGTCACACTACAAATATCTATGCGTTATTCCAGTTCCTGCCACACTCGTGAATGAATATCCTTTGTTAATGATTCGAGCACTTCAGTTATCCGCTGTTCCAGTTACTGTTAGTCCTTGAGAAATGGAGGCACGAACACTCTTGTCTTCAATAAAACCCCATAGGAAAAAATCGCAAGGGGTTAGATCTGGGCATCTCAGTGGCCGACAATTAAATAGCATATCAACTGATCCAACATGGCGAATCCAGAAATGAGGTAGACTATCGTTCAGGTACTGACGTACGCTTTTATGCCAATGTGGTAGAGCACCGTCTTCCTGCAGAATGACGGGAACCGCTTCTTCCAACTGAGGGAACGATAAACGAAGATGTTTTGGCGCACTCCAAAACACAGTACAATTTCTCCTGCATGGATGGCGCCATTTCGATTAACAGTGCCTCTAGCGACGATTTCGTAACCGGAAGATTTGTCGCTGTTGCCAGATAAAACTTGTATAATTGTAGTTTCAGAATTAATTTGTTTCGGATAAAAAAATCAATTTCAGAATATGTACTATGCTATTCTTTTTGTCCCATTCAGTATGAAACACCCTGTATTATTTGTCTTCTTTTTTCGCATGGAGCGCCACTTCGTGGACATTCGAAAATGTTTGTAATTAATTATGCAAATTATTTTCCGGGTCTTGAAAAAACGACATTTTACGATACGTGTCTATACTTATTGCGTTTCCATACATTACTTATTAACTAAAATATGGATATTCAAAAATTTTAATGAATTCTGAATTCCCTGGTACATCAGATGGTTGTTTAATAGGCAACATACCAGTACCACTATCTAAACGTACCCCCAACAAATTATTTTTTGATTACTTTGAAAACACTGCTTTCAAAGCTTGCAATTCTCTGAATTTTGACAGATTTGAAATAAACCATTGACGGAAATTGAGTATTTAAAGATGGAAGGTTTTACACAGTTATTTAGAAAGAGGTTGATACAGTTTATTTTCCTTAAGAATAATTATCTTCATAATTAATCGAGCTGCATACGTTTAAAA
This sequence comes from Dolomedes plantarius, assembly GCA_907164885.2. Lineage (NCBI taxonomy): Eukaryota > Metazoa > Arthropoda > Arachnida > Araneae > Dolomedidae > Dolomedes > Dolomedes plantarius. Next base: position 20,998,919 of record OU015493.1, on the reverse strand, counting down.
ATGGCGTAATTCATAAATCTAGAGAACGATATATCCTTTTTTATTTTGCTTTAATAAATAATTATTTTCATAATTCATTAATGCGAGGAATAGCTCCGTGACGTCCCGAAGTGGGAAATTATACAAGAGGCTAGGTTCCGTGGTTCAGTAAAAATTATTTTCATGCTGAATGGACAATGGGTAGAGCCATTTAAGATTACATCCATGTTTCTTCTTTATTTTCTGAGTACCTTATGCTGTATATCAAAAATGGAAAAGCATTAAGTATATGAGAGATTTGATGATTAAATAACAAATACACCTTAATATAGGGTTGACCGGGGCTTGCTGGCCCATTTTTTCTTCAATGTTTTTTAATTTATTAACATTTTAATTTTTTTTATTTTGTACAATCAGCACATCTTAAAGCATAACCACGTATGAGAGAATTTGAAAAAATATTAATTAATAGCTTCTATATGAAGCTCAGAAGTACATGAAATCACTGAGCCAACCTGCCCCATCGAACGTGGTAGGTTGGCCTTCAAAGTTGATTTGATTTTCGGATTACTAACGGAAATGAAAAATCACTTAAAATATCAAATGTAATTTTAATATGGTATATAAAAGACACAAAGGATAAGAAAAGATATTTTGTCCAACTTAACCACAGCCTTCATCGATCTTTCTCATCATCACAATGAATGCAAACCTAAAATATCGTGTCCCCAGTGTAAAGAGTCGGAATGTGAAAACAACAGAAACCTAAATTGTTAAGGGGCCACCCAGCTTGCGTGGACAAGCAAAGTTACAGTCCCGACATTTTTATAACGCCAGATTTACGGTACCATAAAAAACGGAGAAATTAAGTTGTCAACGGCCGTATATCTGAGGTCGGAGGTCGAGCAGGTGGGGCCGTCTGATGGGAAGTTTTACCAGACATAATCGGCGCCAGAACTTATGCAACTGCGAAAGGCAAGAGACAAGAATAACCTATGAGAGCTAATCGCATCCGCCCCCTCTATAAACAAGGGAGGGGCGAGCGAATAGGGACCGAGGAAGCGAGAACCAATGAGACGAGGATGGAGAAGAATATATACAAGATGATGAGACATTTGTGGAAAAAGCGCCATTAAAAAAAAGAGATGATAACACAGTAAGCTGCCAACGGGCCGACGAGAGCCCTAACTTACGAAACTCAAAAAAAAAATAAGCTGCTACAGGGCTGAGAAGAGACCCACTGTATAATATTAGAAGAAAGACGCCGGTCCTACGCAACTGCATAATACGTACGGATTGAACAGCGTTAGCTCCGGACGCAAAATAGAATAATCAGCGACGAGAAGTTGCAGAAGTAGCGATTGCCCATAGATGTCAACATAGTGCCGAGGGAGAAGAGACGACACTGCCATTAAGTTTAAGCCGATACCAGAGAGATACGCGCCGTCGCTTAGTGAGTTGGACACCCAGATGACCACCCATCAGTACTGATCGACCCGCATATCGGAAGAGAAGGCACCTATGCTGAGCAACATTAACCGCCCACCAATGCTGACCGACCCGCATAGTGTAAGAAAAGCTACCCGTGCTGAGTAACGTACGAGGAGTCTTCAATAAGTGACCTTCGACATAAAAGGACCCCGAACTCTCCAGTCCCAATAGAGAGAACGGGATAAATAGGACGAGGATACACCGCGACGCTACAGTGAACAAACTGTATCCACGAACTCTGTGAACACTGTGTGAACTTTATGTACTACTATGGACCAGCGTTATCGGTGAATTCGATGTAGACGGCTGCGACAAATGGGTGAGCATTTTGTATTATATCAACTAGCATACCGACTCTTTACATAATCGCCTCTAACCCGCCAGGGCCGGCGACATCGTAAGATTTAAAAGATAGTGATTGTATAAGATTATATATATATATATATATATATGTAAATTCCTAGCATTACTAATGTTTCAGCGTTTGCTAAGTGTTACAAGTTCGAATGTACTTAAATATGTATAAATAAAGTGTATATATGTATATTCAGTATCATTCTTGAGAGTTGGGCCCATCTATTTAATTAATTAATTACCGCCCTATTGGCGAACTTACAACCAGTGTACGAGATACGATTTCAGCCGTAGTTAATAGCAACAGGTCATGATCCTGTATTATTACACCCAGTGACGCATGATTCATGTGCCCAACGATTGCACCTGGTACATGGAATCCACTCTTCTCTTGATTTATTGACAATTTCATTGACTTTTATAGGTTTATGGATATAGAAAACAAACTCTTGGTCTGCGGGGTATCTTGTGCCACAGGGCCAACATGCCCCGTATTAAATGGGCCAACATGCTCTAAATTTCCATTTTAGCATCTGATCGTTGTATCAAATATTCTGTTAATATTTTTTTACAAATCAGTAGGTAGAAAATTAGCTCTGAACAACGATCTTTTAGATTGTTATTAACCTAAGTGAAACTTAGGTGATTATTAGTTTTGAAACAAATCAGAAACGATTATTTATCAGTGCAAAAAAAAAACTCACTTCAGTGAAAATTTGAAAATTTGAAGTTGCTTTCGTTTGATTGCTTCTTCGCTGTTGACGCTGTTATGGGTGAAAGAAAACGTGCTAAGACACACGTCGCTGAGCTAGTAGCGCAATCTACCGGATAGTTCCAAAAATATCGCAGATGGGCCAACGTGCCCCTATGGCCAACATGCCTCGGTCTACCCTACGTTTTGAACTAAAAAAGTAACGAAAGAAAATAATGTGTTTTTTATCCTGTTTTGACTTTTTTTTAAGGGGACAGTGGACTTTCAAACCTAACTTTTTTTGTTTTGAATGGATTTGCTTGAAATTTGAATATGTGATTAGTACCATAGATATGTAAAAGTGGTTAATATTTAATGATGAAATATTAATAATTTATGAATTATGAATTAATAATTATATCAATAATTGGCAGAATTAAAAATGTCCCATGCGCATTTCTTTTGCATATAATATGGCAATTTTTATTTGCAGGATACGTTATAGAACTAACAATGAAACTTATTGCTTATTTTAAGCATTCATTAAAAACATAAAAAGAAAAAAATAATATTAATAATATTATAAATAAAATTATTAGGCAAAATACCTATAAATCATCTTTTCAAGTACAAAATTTAGAAATTCTGAGCTACGAAGCATAATTTTTTTTAATAAGATTTATTTTATATACAGTTAAGTATATAAAACCTAAATTTCAACGGAATACGATAATTAGAAATGCGCATGGGACTTTTTAATTAGGCCAATTATTGATATAATTATAATTTCATAATTCATAAATTATTTATATTTCATCATTAAATTTTAACCACTTTTACATATCTATGGTAATAATCACATATTCAAATTTCAAGCAAATCCATTCAAAACAAAAAAGTTAGGTTTGAAAGTCCACTGTCCCCTTAAGTAACCTATAGAACAGTCAGAGTGTTACTCCAAAGGCAGATTCTAACCTCATATCTCTTTTGTCAAATTCAAATATTATGCAGGTGAATTGCCCAGGAAATTTATTTTCAATTCTGCCCACGCCTTACAGTAGATTACGGCCAGGAGTCGTTCTATAACGTCACACCTTTCCAACGAGGTATTATGAGGCATAATATTGCTTTTTACCTCACATAAGATTAGAAACAACTTAATCCGAAACACAATATACAGCTTTTCGTTGGCTAAATAATTTGATTCAGCTAAAATATTTTAGTCCCATTATTTGAATAAGTTAATTACTAGAAAAGAACTAACTCAAGGCACATGGCTTGTCAGTATTATCTGCACAACGTCCTACGTATATCTCAGAAACTCAATGGACATAATCTACATAACTTTAACATAACTTCTACCAACACATCCCTGCGTTAAACCATCAAACTTGCGATTCTGCATCTATACGTCGCAATGCAAATTTGTTAAACTATATTAAATTAGAAAACTGAGTACACAAATTATCACTAAGTGATTATTAAATACCGCAAAAATAATTTTAGAACTATGATTTACATCTCTAAACAAGTAGGAAAAATATTTAAATATCGTTCAATGAATTTTCGGGGGTAGCAAACGTATATATTATGCGTAGAAAAAATATTTCAGGTAGCCTCCTTTAACGAAACTAACGCGGGTTATTAGCGTAGGATTACTTATCGTTTGCTTACCTCTTTTTTTCTTTTTTTTCGCATTTTGGTACTTTTCTGTTTAACTGTTTACTGCTACTGGGTTTGGCGCGCTGCCAAAATTATAACTCACGACGCAGGACAATTTTTTTTTCTCTCCGAAGGACCGTTATTGAGGAACGTAATCCTACGTTAAAAAGATTTAAATAATTACACTATAATCATTTATAGAAGTATTTAAGCAAATAATACGTTTGAAACTATTGGATTTTTTTTAACTTAAATGCAATCACTCATACCAAGTCATACTAAGTATTTGAAATTTCAAACATGCTCAACCGAGCAACATAAGGGATATCACCCAATATCTTTCAATAAGAAAAAACAAAAGAATTTTATAGTTTTCTATATTAAGCACACATTAAATAATCTATAACGAATTAATTAAGTCATAAATTTCTAGAGAAGAGATGAATGGCTTAATATATCGTTTTCATTTTTAAGGACTATTTCATCATTTATAACATATTTTTATCGGATATGCTGTTTGTTATGTACTATCTTATCATTTCTTTTTCTTAGAACTTTTACATGAGTTCAGTTTTCGGTTGCCATTCTATGAACTCGTTCTGCGTAAAGCCTCACAAAGCCCTCAGCTGGGCACGTAACCAAAGCGAAGCAGCAGAGTAAAGGCCTGTTCACATTGCTTCCGGAGCGTTGCATTGCGTTACTACGCTGGCTCCGAAATGGTTGGCATGACCTGTGATTCGTTTGACGTGTCACGTGGTCAATGAATTGAGCTCTGTGACTGGTTAAAATTTTTAACGCTGACGCTACCTAACTCTCTGTATTTAGAGTGAATAGGTCGTTAGCTTATGAAGATATGTGATAAAATCAGCGACTGTACACCTTTAGCAGACTTCCGACTTCGAAGGCCCATCCTTGAGTGAATCAAGTATAGTGAAGATTAATGGAAGGTTAAATAGTAAAATTAAGCAGACTTAATGCCATATTTTTTTTCTTTCAGCACAAGTTTCGCGTAGCTGTTCTTTGTCGATTTCCTGTGAGGAATTCCGTGTAATTATATGTCGATGACACTGAAAATTGTAAAATTTTTTAGGAGACTATTTCCCATCATAAACGTAAAATGAAAGGAATGTTCATCTTAAAAAACAGACGTGAAACAGTTCTAAATTCCAACCATTTATCGTCGTACTCCATCGAAGGTGTATTCGTTGTGCCTATATTTTATCGACACGCATTTACGCATGAGATTCGCAATCTTATCCCCATGACCTCACTCGGTAAGGTTGTTGAACTTATCATAACAGATAACTCTGTTAGCCAGATCGATAATGTAATTCGATATATATATATATATATATATATATATATATGTTATTGAAATCTATGGACCCAAGGAAAAAAAGCCTTTTTCACATTAATCTGAGTATGTAATTTTACTTTTCAACACAGAACCCTCAGAAGTCATCGAGCAGCTAGTAAGGTTAGAATATACATTCTTTATAATTTACAGACCGCTAACTTGCAGTGTATATCACAATCATGCTTATTTTCAATACACTGAAAGTATGGCAACTGCGCATTCGTAGTAGATATTTAGGTCGAAATATCTACTGCTGCAGCGCAAAAACATGACGTCACATGCCCCTTAAGGCTTGAATTATAAGCATTTAATGTCTAAACCCCTTGGTTAAGTGTTCCATCCAGCATCAGCAATGATCGGCTATAGGCGGCAGCAATGACCTAGTACAGCGGTTCTAAACCTGGGGGGGGGGGGGCGGAGAAGAATTTCAAGGGAGGCGTGAGTTAAAATAAAATAAAAAGTAAAACTAACTGTAATTTACTGTACTCAATTTTGCGGTCACAATGTAACCGTAACGTATTTTCGACATACGAACACGATAATTGTAATTGTAAAAATACGATAATTGTCATAGCTACAATGTCAGAAAAACATTCTGAAGACTTATGATGCAGTTAAGGTTTTCACAGAAAAGATAGCTCTTTTGGCAACGCCGTCTTCATAGTTCAGGGCCAAACTTTTCATCCTTTCCAAGATTGAACGACCTCCTCGATGATAAAAGAAAAATCTCCCATTGCAACAGATAAATGAATTGAAGGATCTTATATCAGGGCATTTGGTAGCATTGCAAAATGAAATTGCAGACTATTTTCCAGATATTAGTTCAAAGAACTGGGAGTTTAAGTTGACAAGTGATCCTTTTAAAATCGACGTGGATATACTTCCTGATCATATTCAGGAACAGGCAATCGACCTAAAATGTGATTCTCAAGCAAATGCGGAATTCGAAAACATGGATGTTGAAAATTTTTGGTTACGCTATTTCTCGGTTTACCCAGAAGTTTCCTTAGAAGCTTTGAAGTTCTTAGTGCAGTTTTCATCCTCATATCTCTGTGAATCTGGACTTTCATCATTAGCATACATAAAGTCAAAATATCGGGCAAAGCTGGACGTTGAAAATGACCTGAGGTGTGCTTTGTCACAGTTACAACCTAATATTCAAAAACTTGTCAATGACAAACAGTGCCAGACCTCTCATAAATGTTGTGAAAGTGATTGTATTACATGCCAACCTCGCCTATATCCTTGATTACCTCAAATATATTTGGTCTGTATTTAATTCTTTGATTTTATATGTTCAAATAATAATATGTTCCAAATTCAGATATTAAATTTCGCGTATGAAATTATCTATTCTATATTTTCATTTAATAACCAGCTTCAGTTTCAATTTCCGATTGTAATACTTGTATTGACCACATATGGTGGTGGTTTGGGGGGGTGTGACCTCACATCAGTGTTCAAAGGGGTTACAGAGCCTGAAAGATTGAGAACCCCTGGCCTAGGAACTCTTAATTTTGTAACGGTTTCTGGCAGCATCTACTTTTGATCAGAAATATGTTGCACGAGTAGCGGAGCAGAGGGTCTAATTCACAATCATAAGCTTCCCGGACGGTTAGTCTATAAGCATGGTGAATCTGAAGACCAGAAGCTGCATAGCAATACCTGCAAACTCAACCGAGGGTTTATTTCCCCTGTTCAGTTTATGATTAGTATGGGCCTGGGAGCCGGATGGACAGTACAGATCTGCCGACCAATTGATGCCATCCGGGGCCCTAAGCAGATGGTCTAAAGCGGTTTCTGCTCCATTACCTGTGGATGCATGCATGTGTTGGAGCAAGCAAGGAAGACATAGCATTGGCCTTAAAAATACATTTATTTGATAGCGCACAAGTTTCAATTAAATTGTAATAGCTACTAGTACAATATTATCTTTCATATTAACATTTTTACATATGAGAACTCAGAAGCAGAAGCAAACTATATTGTCAAAGATGATTTTTAGAATCTATGGGGAGGCACTTACTACAGCTGAAGTATGCAGCGATGATGGTGGCATCGACGACAGGGACCCAGAATCATGTCATGTATAGGAACATCTTAGCGGGTTACTGGCACTTCTCCTAGACTCTGAGGCAGACGAGACTCTCTATCATCTAAACGCTGAGGAAAAAAGTCTGAGATCGATCTGGACCTCCTTTCGTATTCCTTTCGTACTTGGAGGGGCTGTTATCCGTTTACAGGGGGACAATTCTCGCCCGCCCCTCATTTTCATTGGGCAGTGGGCTGTTTTTCTTTCAGTAGTTTCTGTCCCAATTGGTTCCTTATTAAACAGCCTCTGTCCATAGTCTACGAAGTACCTCCCCACCATAATTTTATTTTGCAAAACAACTTTGACCCTTATCATCTGAAGTTTTTACTGTGGGCCATAAAATAACGACCAGCAATCTTGTAATATTTATAGACTTTAGATCACTATCACTGGCAATACCGACAGCTATTCTTCTATTACCTCCTGGTTTTCAAGCCTCTATTTTCCCCTGCCTCTGCAGCCTTTATAATAGATTCGTTATTGGCCACACACCGGGGGGGAATTATACCATTCTACTTCTACAGCTTCTGCTCCACTATTCTGTTTTTTGATGTTTCTGTGAAGTGAAAGGTTTGGATGATGTTTGGGGACAAAAAAATATTCACCGTCATTGATCTGTAAGTCAAATCAAAATTCCTATTCTTTATGCTTATAGGGTTTTTCATTTCCCCAACGTTGGTCCATCCCATATATTCAATTAAATTATGCAATTGTATTCTATTAATTGTGCAAGTGTATTCTATTAATTGTGCAAACGTTTTCTATTAATTGTGTAAATGTATTCTATTACTTGTGCAAACGTATTCTATTAATTGTGCTTATGTAATTATTTTGTTTAAATTCTAAATAAATCTTAAAACCTTACAGTCCACTAAGTCCATAAATATCAACAGTAAGCTAAGAAAGCATCGTATAACTGTATGTTATCTGAATGTGTACCATACTTCTGTGATCTCAAATCCTTAATTTATATGTTCACTTCCACTGAAAATTCTTAACGAGCAGTGAATATGTTCTAATTTTGCGTTAGATAGATTTTCGTCACACGCATGTAGTTTAAATAAATCTAATCTAAAACTATCCTAAGGTCTGAATTTAAACCATCGTTCTAAAATTGTCACGTAGGAAAAGTCAGATAATGATATTTGGCCGTCTTAGTGGAAATATTTCCATTTCGTTTTCCCTTGATTCGATTCGTTCAGAGCCAGGTGATGGCCGAATAGCTAGAATGCTGGCATTCGGTTCAGATACTGTGGGTTCAAGTCCCACTGTTGGCATGGATGTTTGCAGCCGTTCGGAATCGGCTTTGAACTGTAGGTTCCGGTCTAATTAGCCCTCGTGTAGCAAACATATGACCGTAGCGCTCCAAGTCCAGCCAAGCAAGTCGATTCGTTCAGTAACAACCTGAAATATATTCCAAACTTTCACTATGTATTCAGAATTTTAAATTCTCTTTTTAATCACATTTACGAATAGATTTCTGCATTACAATTTTTTATATATTAACTGGTCAAAAATTTTTGCACTCAGTTATACCATTTTTTAGCATCTCTTCAGTTAAGATAGAAAATCTATTCCGATCAATTTTGTAAGACAATTTTTTACCAAGTTGTATGATTCTACTTTTTTTAATTTCATCTGTTGGAACTTTCGGAAAGGTGGTATAAAAAGTTTCAAGAATGTTTCGGCAATTTCATTGAGGAATTCAAAACTTTTAGATTTCTTTCCATGTCTCATTAATTTTATAACAAATAAATCTGAACAGCCTTTAGTTTTTAGAATGTTGTTTTATCTCATTACAGGACCGTAAGGAATATTCTATATCACTCTGAAATCTTTTAAATCTCATTAATGAATGAAATTTACAAGACGCAAGACTTCATTATTGAAAAAATGATGAACGTGTTTAAAAAAGAAATTAATGGAACTATTCGCATAAACAACTCATTAAAAAACACCTTTAAAGCCATGAAAATTCAGAGAAGGAAACATTAGAGAAGTCTCTGTAATTAAATTTTATTTTCTCTTAATTTATTATGTTATTTTTTATGTTTTATTACTTTCTAGTCTACTATATCATTCTTGTTTACAGCGTAAATAAGTCACACTTAAGAGTTTATACTAAATCAAACGGAGAGCGTACTAAATCAAACGGTTTAATCGATTTCCACCTGATCAAGTGCAGCTGAAGTTTATTTTAAAAATGTTTGGATAGCTTCTAAGCATTCGGTCTAACTCAGAAGCTTCCATGTCCTTTTTCGTAACATCGCCAAAACACACGCCAAACAATATATTTGTCACATTTTTCACAGGACGTTTATAAAATATCGGACACTGAAACTATTATTTTCGGCTGCGTTTCGAATTCGATTATCTTACACTGTAAAATAATGCATTTCCTACTCACAAGTGATTATCAAAATAATCGAAACACTGCGTGTCTTTAGAACTTTTTACTAACAAGCTCTAGGTCTACCTTTGTATGAGACCTTTGTCTTGCACGTAGCATGAATTTATGTCGGATGGAGTCATTTATGGCCATAAATACCAGCAAAGTATACAGAAGGGTTCTGTAGACATAAAATATTAAATTTTGGTATCATTTATCCTGCAATATGTCCTAAATGATACAAAGCCGTTGAAAGTAAAGAACGGGATCGAAACTCTCTCTCCAAATGTTCCACCAAATCTTAACTTCAATAACGTTAAGGTCAGGAGATTGAGATGCCCAGAAAAGATGCTTTATCTCCTATTCATGCTCTTCAAACCACATATTGACATGTCTCGCAAGATGCGCGCTTGCGTTATTGTCTTGAAAACACTTTAGGAAATGACACCTGCACAATAAGATGCATATAATCCTCCAGAATGGTTCTGTAGACATCGGATGTCGTAAGACGCTGACGAACAATTAAGGGGACAGTGAACCTTCAAACCTAACTTTTATTGTTTTAAATGGATTTGCTTGAAATTTGAATATGTGATTAGTACCATAGATATGTAAAAGTGTTTAAAATTTAATGATGAAATATTAATTATTTATGAATTATGAATTATTAATTATATAAAAAATTGGCCTAATTAAAAATGTTCCGTGCTCATTTCTTTTGCATATAATATGTTAATTTTTATTTACAGGATACCTTATAGAACTAACAATGAAACTTATAGCTTATTTTAAGAATTCATTAAAAATATAAAGAGAAAAAAATAATAATAGCGAAAACACTCTTTTTATTACGCAAAATACCTATAAATTATCTTTTCAAGTGCAAAATTTAGAAATTCTGAGCCACAAAGCATATTTTTTTTTCCCATAAGATTTATGTGATATACAGTTAAGTATATAAAACTTAAATTTCAAAGCAATACGATAATTAGGAATGCGCCTGGAGCAGTTTGAATATTCGTATGACATGAAAATTTTTCATTTGAGAAAAACGCATTTAAAGTTATTGCTATTAGTAACCACATAATATCTAAATTAAATACAAATGCCTATAACTAGGAAAGTAATCACAGAAATTAAAAATTCTTTTTGCAACACATTCCTACTCGTCCGCAGTTTCACAATTCAATAAAAAATTTTAAAAAATCGAATTTTTGGACAAATTTCACAAATTTGAAAGTCCACTGTCCCCTTAAGGAATCTGGGAACGCTAAGAAAATGCATCAGCACACCAGGGTATATGAGAGCCCCAAGTGTAATTTTCAAGGGAACCAAGCAGTCGGGACGGCGTGATACGGGAGGAGTTCGGCGTGATTCGGGAGGAGTTCGGCTTGATTCGGGGGGATTTCGATAGACGTACAATTTGCCAACGGTCGGAAACAATTGGTAACTCGATTCATCCGATCACATGACACGTTACCAAACATTTGAAGTCCAGTTTTTTTATGTTCATGCCGCCATCTGACGTTTTCTCACATTGGTGTCTGTGATGAGTGGCTTTTGAATTGTAGCACGGCCATAAATACCAGCTTTATGCAGATTCCATTAATATAACTTTTCCAGAAGCATCCAATGGAGAAATAGAAATGGCGTGGGTCACAATGTTCTGTGAGTGTGTGTTAAAGGTGGTGGAAAATTCTAAAGTATACTCCATTGTGAGAATAATTATTTTCTATACGAATTCATATTTCTTTGGGTGAGAAACTTACAAACCCCAGAAATGACAATACGATTTTTATGTATGTAGAATCTGTTATGAAACAGCACAGTTTTATTCATTTCTTTTATAAAAATACTAGCTGAAAACCCGCACTTCGCTGTACATTCAAATTAAATACAACGGTCATTGTATGCAATTAATGCCAATATATATATATATATAATAAATACGACGATCAATGTATAAAATTGATGTAAAAAAAAATACATTTGTAAAAAAAATCGTAAGGGATATTTTATATATAAAATAATGTAGAAGAAAATATTCAAATTAAATCTATTAGGACATACTAAAGAATATAGTACACTTAATATAGTTCAATTTGAGGAACATACTTTTACTGTATTTTAATATTTTTTTAGATAATGTCCAATCTTCTTTCGAATTAGCAAAAACAGAAAAATATTTTTTTGTCTATTTCGTTGTTATGACGTGACGATAAATTTATTTAAAGTACCAGAAAAAGAAATCACGTGATCATCATTTAATAAATTAAATTCTAAAAATGAATCTTTAAAAATTCACCAAAAATCAGAAAAGGGAGGTAAAGATTCGAAAAAGATTTCATTTTAAAGGAATTTTTATGATCTTTCTCGCGATTTAAATTTTATAACCCTCAAATTATTATTTTAAATGCAAACTTAAAAAATGTTACTCAAACAGCTTAAAAATTTAATTTTAAAAAATCTATGAAGATTTTCTCAAAAATGTTTCTTAGTGCACCCCTACACTATAAGAAGAATCGCCATGCAAAATTTCAGCTCTTTAGGTCCAGCGGTTTGGTCTGTGCGTTGTATGTCAGTGAGTCAGTTAGTTACGGAACTGGTTTATATATATAGATTACTACACTAAAATACGTTAACGCAATAATACATCTCCCTTCTACTTTATATGACGCCTAAAAAGTAGTAAAATATGAACAGAATTTTTTTTTCCGTTTTCATGAACTCTTTTTTATCAGTGATTCTGGAATTCTTATGTACATCAAATTCTTGAAAGAACAACATATTTTTCTCTGGTTGTAAACTTCTCTTCTTTCACTTCGTTTTCGTGCATTACAATGAACACTTTCTGTTTATTCACCATTTATAATATGCAAGTCCGTTATACAAATTTTAGATAATAGCCCAATACAACTTGTTGTTTCACACATCATAGTAGTTTACATGAATAAAATAGTTTTCACCATAAAATGCTATAAACAAAAAATACTTTGTTCACCATTTCGCACATTTGTTATATCGTCATGAAACGTAAACGACAATAAATAATCATTTTAACTTCATTTTTAACTAGGTTTTTACGTATTTTCAACACTTCTAGTTTGTTACAAGATTCATTTTTTATATTTTTTCTCTTTAAAGAGAAAAAAAAATTAGATGAGACTATCCCCCAAGCGGGCTATTTTCCATAAAACATGTCCTTAAATCCCTTCCCCTAACTAAAAACCGGGAGGGTGAAAAAGTTTAAATCATATAAATTTTATACGACTACTATAAATGCAGAACCAGTAAGGAAATGTCGTAAACTGTGAGCCTATAATCTCAAACAGATCGCTTAATCCTAATGGAAAATAGAAGATACTGCTTTGTTCAGGCGTGCTCCATTCTGGGTTGATTCTCCACGCTTGAAGGATATCTGAACACATTTGTTTTCAGAAACACGGGCTGAGATTTGTGACTTTATTTGGGAGGGTATTCACGTTTAAAGTTTATTTCCTCTTTACGAAAGCTAAAAAAAATCCGCACGTAAATCAAAGTTAAATTTCTTGCTTTAAATGTAGGTCAATACTTACGTAAAGCTGCTCTGTTTTATCCTACTCTTTACTTCAAGACTCCAAGGTTTCTGTCGTATGATTTATAAATTCAATTTCTTTCCTGTGTGATAAGCACTTGACTCTTAAGGTGACTGCCTACGTTGAAAATGCCATTTTTTGACTATTTTGGTCAATTTTATTTTTTTGCAAGAATCGTGTAATTCAATCTTTTCTCTTTTCAAAACCGTTTTGATTTTCATTCTACATTAGTTAGAAGCAGAGTTATAGCTATTTTTAAAAACATCGTCTGATACAAAATTGAAGTGACAAACAACTTTAAATGCGTTTTTCTCAGAATTATGTTTTTTAGCACAAATATCTACCGTTATCATGATATCTCACATAATAATCCATAAAATTTGATAAAATTTTCAGGAAATGTTTTAGATGCTATTGTTAATGAAATGACGCACAATAATTGATGTATAATAAGTAGTTTTTTGTTTGGAGCTGTTTTTATACGGAAAGGAATGACGAATTGGGGAAAATTTTCATATTGGAACATAAAATTGTCTGTATTATTTTTGCATTTTAAAATTTATCTTAGATTGAGGGTCATTTTGAAGATAACTGTCATATGTATCATGTGTGAGAAGGAAATTAAAATAGTAGCATTAGAATTTTGTGCAGAGTGATAGGCGTTTTAGCTAAATTTCATTAAATATTACTTTAAATTGACCAATTTATAAAAAATATGGTATTTACATGCACGTTTTTTTAAAAATTTTTATTTTTAAATGCTATTTTACCATAAAAGACCAAAAAATCTTTTTAAAAAAACAATTTTTTTAAAAAATTGGCCCCGAACGTAGGCAGTCACGTTAAAGAAATTTGCCCCATCAACTCCGCGAAATTTTGGTGATTACTTTTTTTTTTACTAATCCCAGATTGTCTAGCAAGGCTAGACAATCTCCATGAAACCAAAAATATCTAAAAAGTCTAAAAACAGTGGAGGGTACAGAAGGACCTCGTCCTTTGTAAAACCCAAACAAGCCAAAATATGGGCAGGGCACCAGTGGCACTCCGGGAAGATCTTCTGACCCTGCCGAAAAGTGAGTGCTTTAATATGACCACTCATGAAGCAAGAAGGCCGTTTGATATTTTCTGGGCTTGAACTGGAAAGACCCACCCGGACTTCTTCCAAAGTACCATGGGTGGCAAGGAGGGGTTCTCCAAAGATGGTTTTGTTCTATCATCTTAAGGGAGTTAATCTCTCTAAAAGTAAGAGCCTCACAAGGGCTTACGTACTACTCAGCAGCAGTCCTAGATAAAAAGTCGGCCCTTTCATTACCGTCGATCCCAACATGGGAAGGGATCCACTGAAAATGAATAGTGTGTCCAGATGAAAGCCGGTCAAGAAGATCTAAGATGTCCAGGCTAGTCTGGTACCCAATAATAGTCCAATTAGAGAGGTGCTGAATTGAAGCACGGCTGTCAGTTAAAGGTAATTACTTTGTCATGAGAGTACCATTTATGTGAGAAAACATTGCTCTTTATAAGGGGACAACATGGGAACTTCCAAGCCTTACTCGGGAATTAATTCACATTTGCAAACAGATTATTTGCTTAAAATCTTAGGTGCATTTCTAATACAAGTGTTAAAAATAAATAGCGTAAGATTTCGGCTGACAGTTTGTAGCTCTCCTGGACTCCTGAATGAAAAGAAAACACGATCTAAAAATACATTTAAAAATAGAAATGTTAACAACTTTGAATAGTAAGTGTTTCGCGAATTCAAAGTCATTTAATCTATGAGCTTGAAATTTAGGTCAAGAACATTTATTTTCAGATATCAATTTATTTTCGTTACTCTGAAGTCATTTATTTTTAAACATCATATGAATAAAAATTAAGTTTTTTGCTCATTAAAAGCTAGGAACTTTGCATCATTAAACTTATATATTTAGCTACGTATCTGAGATATAAACTTGAAATTTAGGGACGGAAAATTTTTCTTGTTTTGGTAACGAACTTGTCGATTTCGTCATGCAATTCTCTTTTTTTATCTCGTCTGTCTGAAAACATAAAATATATAAATATCTTTTATCTTAAGAAAAGGATTAAATTTCTTTTCAAATATTAGAAGTATAGGAACTTCAAATTTAGGAAAAGGAGGATAATTGGTTTCTCGAAAGTACCAGCTTTGCTCCACAAATCTCTTCTCCTAACTAATCTTCGAGTTAATCCGATGCACAAATTAAGGTGCAGAATTTTTTTAAACTAACTGGCGTAATTTAAAAGATATAAAACAGAAACTTCAGGCTTCATGTTTCGCTGAAAATTGGCAGATTGAAATGATTTGGTGACAGTTTATCCACAAAGTCTACCATCCGATCGGTCTAAAGAGGAAACTGTTAATTCTATTCGATAAAGGCACTATTAAAAAGAAAATCCGGGAGTACGCTTTAAAAAATACAGATGATCCTTTTTTTGGTATTTTGCTGTTCAGATTCTGAGCAAGGAGTATTTTTCAAATGAATGAAAAGAAGTTAAGAAAAATCAACTTAATCCTTGATAATATCTGTTAAAAACCTTTTTAATATATTTTAACCGGAGATATAATATTTGATAGAAATACTATTTCTCTGAATATCCGTATTTGTTTGCACAAATTTTCTTTACTTATTGAGAAAATAACAATATTAGAATTTCCTATTTATTTCTTGTGCGTATTCGACCTTCTCTGAAAGATAGAAAATAGGACTGCGTTAGATCACCGTTGTAACAGACATTGTTCTATGGATTATTTATTAGCTATGCTAAACGAATGCAGGTAGGGGGTCTAATTAAAAATATTTCAGAATACTTCATAACGGTTTTTACGGAAGAACTCGTAGGAACAATAATCTGCCTATTTTATTAATAAATTATATTTAATTATTATGGAGTCATTATCATTAAAACGGTTAAAACGGTTCTAGAATCACTGATAAGTAATACATTGCTTGTTATTCTTGTATTTTTCTTTTTTTTAATCTTGCCTCTCTTTTTTTTTATCTTGCTTTCACTTTCAAGGGTCGGATGCCAGTCACAGTCAATTAGAATTTTTATCCATTCATATGATAATATGATACCAGTTTTTGAATACTCGGCATTTTAGCGCCATCGTCGCACTGTTAAAGCACCAGCAAACTACTTAGCGGAACTAAATTAAGACCTTTACTGCAGTGGTATATTGGCCATTCACAAGCCACATCGGTAATATCCACTTTTTGAAAATTTTGAAATTTTAGTGTGAAATCACTTGATTGACTCCTAACTTTTCACATTCATAAAAATAATTCCCAAACAGTAAGGATTAACATTATTAAATGACAAAAGAAATTGGCCATCGATTAATAAGTAATTTTTTTTCAAAAGCCAATCGAGTGAAGTCCATACTCTAATGCAAATCGTTACAATAATGCAATTCAAACACAGAAGCAAGTACTTGATGATAACGATAAATCATTTACTGTTGTTTCATCACAAAAAATGTAAAATAAATAAGTCAGTTACAGTCTAACTGCTGCAGAAGTAGGTACTTCTGAAATATTTCTTTAATAATTCACTTTTTTTTTCTGTAGTAAAAAAAAATAATTTGAAAACTGATTTGGATGTTATTAAATGTTTCACTTCCCAAATCGGTTAAGTCCCTTTCATGCAAAAATTGTAATAATAATAACGGTTACTCCAAGGATATTCTATCTTATAGATCAGGGATGTCAAACTCAAAGGCTACCTTGGGCCAAACAAACAAGGTTTAACTATAGGTGGGCCGCAAAAAAAAATCAATATTAATAGAAACGTAGGTTTATTTACCTAATTACAGTATATTCAACATAAATATATGCATTTTGTTTAATAATAGCAAAAAAACACTATTATCAAAAAAAATTAGCGAATTCTTCCTATCTTATTATAATTCTGCGTCGGTTATTTTATTATATATTATTGTGTACCAATATATTGGCCGGGCCGCAAAAATGTTCGTCGCGGGCCGCGAGTTTGACACCCCTGTTATAGATTTTATATGACGTTAGATAAAAGTTCAAACAAAAGCTCTTATGTGTCAGATAAAAATGCTACATCTGTAACAATAAATTCTGCAATGTATGTTTGAATTTGTATTTTCAGAGGAATTTCAGAACAGCATAGACAGGGGAAAATGCATATAGGCCAACATCCCATGTCGTTCGCGATGCCAAAAAAAAAAAATGGAGAATATAAGGGTAATGGAATACGAAAAGTGACATCTCATTTGAATCTGAGTGTTTGTATCTGTGCCGCAAGGATTCCAAACCTTTTTATGTTTGTTGTAGCCTTGGGAATGAGATTTGAATCTTCGGGAAGCCTCATTGGAAATTTATTTTTCAATTTTTTTCAATATCAAATTAAAGTCGAATATATTTCCGTAACATCTATATATTTAAGTTACTAAGCCAATTCTTTGGACAGTACGGGAGAGAAAACTACTGCATCAATTTACTTTATTTTGGTCTTAAACGAAAGATTTAAACCTATATATGTGTCAAATTTGGTTTTTCCAACAGCAATTTCTATTAACTACCGATAATTTACAATTAAAAAATTAGTTTCTGCGCATGCTCAATCACATGCTTAAATCTGGCTTTAGATACTCACTGTTACGGCTTGCCTTGGCATTAGTAAAAGCCCGCCAACCTTGGCGCGCCACTAGAAAAAACTTTGATGTTTGCTGATGGCAACAGTTCAGTTTCTGAAACTGTTCTGAGTAGTCGCCATTTTAGTGTTAGTTGTATTGGTCCACTAGTTACTACGGTTATATAGGTAACCAAATGACTATAGTGTCATATTGATGGGAATATTTGTATATAATGTACATAAACTTTATTATAGTAAAATATAGATTTGTCATTTATTTCAAGCATTCTACAGTCCACTTATAGTTTACATTCGCATCACTCACTAAACACGAAACTGTATATAGAAATTAATTTGTTTATTCCAGGGTATCTCTCTAAGTCTCTCTCTGCAATTTTTAGCTTTTAATTATGTTTGCGAGATATAGCATTTAACCAGACGGATATTGTTTATTTCGCGCTGATGGTTAACCCTATTTCTTTTCAATAGTAATGTTTCAAAGTGTATTATTCAATAGTAATGTTTCAAAGTGTATTTCTCTATTCTAAACATTATAACTTTAAACATTTGAGCATTTTCAACATTTAAGCGGTCCCTACTAATATTTTTTTATGTGTCATAAAAATATTAGTAGGGACAATATTTTTTTGATAAACAAAAAAATAGGCCCATGATTAAAAAAAATCGCGGGACAACCCAAGCCAGTCTCACGGTACTGGTTGGGAATTTCTGTTGTACCACGTTTCGGCAGAAAAAAAGTGCAAGTTGGAAGATCTGGTGACCAGAGAATTACATACGAATGTCTACATTACAAAGGATTTACTGGAATATTCGAAGTACTAGTCTTAAACTGTTACGGGGGTTCAGGACACATTTTTAAAAAAATTTTATTTATTGAGTTAAAATTTGAATTTTTTTGAGATTCTTAACTATATAATTTGTAAACAAAATCACTTCATAAAACTTCTCAAAATGTTTCTAAAAAATTTTTAAATTAAAATTTTTTTTAAAAAGTGGGGTAATTTAAAATTGTTATAACTGGAAATATTATTTGTCGAATTTCAATTCTTTTTCCTTTAATTAAACAGAAATATATAAGTTTTAATTTTGATTCAGCATTTTTTTAAATATTAATGTTTTTTTTCATTAAAAATATTTATATTAAAAATTACAAAACCAATGATGTAACATACTTTTAAAAAATCATATTTTCAAAAGTAAATATATTTTTAAAATTTGCTGAATTAAATTAAAGTAAAATAGTTGAAAAAGACATGTTCCAAGTTTCAACCATTTATCTTTAACGGTTCCCGACTTATAACAACTTAAAGACGAGAAAATGGGAAAAAACCCATCATTCAGAAAAACGCACTTACAGGTTTAAACAACGCTTGGCTACTATTAGAATGTTGCAAAAAAAATAATTTCTCGTGTTCTAATTAAGATAGAAACATGATTTAAACGCCATTTTGAGCGTAAAAGAACACAAAAATTTTTAATGCAAATTTTTTTTTTCGAAAATTCGAACAATTTTGTGTCCTGGACCCCCTTAAAGTGTTTAGAACGATGAACATTATGTTATGAGGCAAAAGAGGCGAATGATTTTGGATAAAATCTCATCATTTATAAAATAAAGGCAAAATAAATTGATGGGAAATTTTTAATACTTGTGATTGTCGTTCCGCATCTAGGTGTATGACTTTCTCTGATAACCAGACGTGTTACAGCAACCACCTCTCCGAGTCCCCGCATGACACTTAAGCTTACGGGGCCCAATTTTCCGATTTCATCTTTAGAAAGGGAAATTTCATACCACTTTGTAAGAACATATATATATATATATATGTGTGTGTGTATTATATGTATATATATATATATATATATATATATGTATGTATATATATATATATATATATATATATATATATGTATGTATATATATATGTATATATATATATATATATATATATATATATATATATATATATACACTGCTGGCCACTGTAAATGCAACACCCTGAAGGAAACATGCAAATAACATGAAATTTACAACATGCATTAGCGGAGGTGATATATGCAAACGATTAGAATTTCAGCGCAGACGCACATCACGCGCGCCTGTGGCGCCACTTCAAAGCGCTATTTAAGGCTTGGAGATTTCGACGATTTCAAGTTCGGCAATTGTGTTTTTCTTGTGGTTTTTTCAAAAAAAAAAACGATCAATTATGCCTCGTCGAAAACAGCGATCATCTTTTGATCAAGTATCCGAGTTCGACAGAGGAAGGATAGTGGCCTACCGAGATTGTGGATTATCTTTCAGGGAAATCGGTAGTCATGTTGAACGAAACCAAACAACTGTAATGCGGATATGCGATCGTTGGATGCAGGAGGATACGACGGACTGGCGTGTTCGATCGCATCCACCTCAGCGCACCACTTCACGTGATGACAGGCAAATTGTGCGCATGGCAGTGACGGATCGCTCAGTCACATCACGAACCATAGCACAGCACATGCAGTCTGTAACGCATCATCCAGTGTCTGCGCGTACCATTCGACGCCGTTTACAGCAGAGTGGTCTGTCCGCAAGACGTCCATTGCTTTGTCTACCCTTGACGCAGAACCACAGACGTCTCCGCCACCAATGGTGCGATGACAGAAGGATGTGGACGGCAGAATGGAATGAAATTGTCTTTACTGACGAGTCACGCTTCTGTCTGCAACACCACGATGGTCGCATTCGAGTCTGGAGACACCGTGAAGAGAGGATGCTGAACAGCTGCGTTATGCACCGCCACACTGGTCCTGCACCGTGTATTAGGGTATGGGGCGGTATTGGATATCACTCTCGCACACGTTTAGTATGCATTACCGGTACTTTAAACAGCCAGCGCTACATCTCCGAGGTGTTGGAGCCAGTTGTCCTTCCTTACCTTCGGTGCTTGCCCACAGCCATATTTCAACAGGATAATGCGCGACCACACGTGGCAGGCATTGTCCAACGGTTGTTTGTCAATCGCCAGATTGAATTGCTTCCCTGGCCGCCTCGCTCTCCGGATCTTTCGCCGATAGAAAACATGTGGTCCATGGTTGCTCTATGATTGACCCAGATTCCATCCCCAGCTGCCACAGCAGATCAACTTTGGCAACGGGTGGAAGCTGCTTGGTCTGCTGTACCCGAAGAACTCATCCAAAGTCTCTTTGAATCAATGCCGAGGCGTGTGGCAGCGGTGATCTCCAACAATGGCGGCTACTCTGGCTACTGATTTTGGCAGGAACCACACTTCACAGAAGTCTATAAATTTAATCATTTGATACTTGGTCAACATGTTATCTACAAAATAAATTTTGTTGTGATATCTTTCGTCTTTGTTGGTGTTGCAATTTGGGTGGCCAGCAGTGTATGTGTGTATTATATGTATATATATATATATGTATATATATATGTATATATATATATATATATATATATGTGTGTATTATATGTATATATATATATATATATGTGTATTATATGTATATATATATATATATATATATATATATACATTCTTGGGATACATGCTATCCCACCCCGTAAGGAAAAGGTTAATATATACCAGCCGGGTCCGAAGGGTCTGCAGGCCGCCAACCAGGAAACCAAACTAAACGAACACCTCGTAAGCAGGTACTAAGCTTCCCCGAGGGCAGTCACGTTCCTGAATTTCGCGATAGACAAGATAATCCAACTTTATATAAGCCAAAATATGCAGAAAAATCGAAACTGTTACAACACCAAGCCCAGTTGTTATTAAACCAAAACATAAAGGAAATGTTATTGTGTCTAAATATACTCAACACCGTTGAGAACACACCCGGTTCGAGAAATCAGCCATTCCTTCATAATGAAATGAATCAAAATTTTTACCTTGCGTTAAAAACGAAATAACTTCTTCTGTGCTTCCATGCATTCCATCTTCTCAAACAAAATAATACTCTTTGTACTCAAGAACTTCAGCAACACAGGAAAAAAGTACATTTTCATCCGTACATAACTTAGAAGAATTTTATTTTCAGAAAACTTCCCATATCACACGCCAAAATTCTAACAACTACTATAACAGCAAAATGGTAGATACCTTAAAAAAATGTTGCCATCTAAAAAGTAGATATTCTCAAAAATAAAAATAAAGAAAACGTGCTGCTCTCTGTTGAAGAAAATTAAAGTCTCAACACCAGTCAAAATAATTGAAAACTGCATAACAGAGTATCATCTCGGTACCAACAAAGCAACATGGTACTCCCCCAGTACCGAAAACTAATAAATATACCAACTTGGCACCAAACCAGGTACAACCTCACTACCAACCAATAACAACGTACCACAGCACACGGTACGTTCTTTCCGGCAGTTTAACATTCGTATGTTTAACTATATTATCATGCTTAACAGTAGCTACAGAATTTAATAATCGTTTAAGGCTCACCTTGATATCTTGAATGCTGTCGTCAATTTCCGCAAATTCGTTTTCATGCTCCTCAAGTTGTTCATCTTATAGGATTTTATAATACTCCACTTTCATTTCGTCGGATTTTGTTTCTAACTTTAGAATCATTTCAAGCTTACCGTTAAGCTTTATTTCATCCGCGTTCGCCGCTTCTTCGGATAGATATGTGATCAGTCGCGTAATTTGGGCTTTAATATTGCCTCTCTGCCGATTTAATACTGTCGTATCCATCAGGCACTGTTCTAACGTTGTTCTTTTTTCACACTTGTATTGAACATTTTTTATAATCCAAGGCGTTGGTTTAGCTCGGGGTCGCTAAGGACCAAATATGGAGCTGCAAGTAGCTTAAAAAATCAATAAACCTAAATGGAATGGACTGTAAATTTTAAAGAACGACGCAATTCTCGTGAATTATATTTTATTCTTCGAATAGCGAAGCAGCCGTCTGCCATCGCTGAGTTCCATCATCAACTGGCCGTTGCCACACAAGGTTCAGTAATACAGATTACAAATAAAAGTTACAAGTAAAGAAAACGATATTTGAATGACGTCACAAATCTCAAACAAGATGTTTCGAGTATTAGTATGCGTCATAGCCCAAACACCATCTTTCCCGAACCTGAATGGTTATATGTTTATACCGACTGAATGCTCACCAAATGTCGGAGCAGGGATATATTCTTCCATTTTATTCTTTCATGTTCCTGTCGGGAAACAAAAAACCACTTTTGATGGACAAGTTATGGCTATCTGTGTGGCTCTGAGCAACTTGTCCCCAGACGTCTTTACAACAATGTGGTCTTGCTGTCGGATTCCAGAGCTGCCATTCAGGCTATTCGTAAAATGCAGTACCAATCTCTAAGGATATCTTAGAATGTAAAATCCTCCTTGAGAGACTAAGGGCAGAGGGACGGCAAATCTTTATCCAGTGGATCCCTGGACAGTAGGGCATCTTCGGTAATGAGCAGGCAGATATGTTGGCTAAGAAGGGCACGCAGATTGTTCAACAGCCAACCAAAAGCTACTCATTCCATTCCATAAAACTCTACATCAAAAACTAAATGAGACATAGATGGAAAGCGGATCCCACATCTCGTATTTCTTCGAGGAGTTGGAGGAACATTTTGAACCAAACAATTTCGGTTAAACCTCGTAAAAGAGCTGTCGCGGAATTTCGACTTACAGCGGGCCACGACTGTCTGGTGAGGCATTTACAACTGCCCAAATTGCCCGCTCTGAGGAAAGGACGAGGTTATGGACAGGTACCATATCTAAGGATGCTCAGCTCTGCGTGGGGACTACAAGGCGAAAAGATATTTGAGTACTAGAGCCCAGTTGATGAGACATTGGCTTTTTTCTCTTACTGTTCCTTGTTCTTTTTACTGTAGATGTTTGCCATATTCATTATATATATATATATATATATATATATATATATATATATATATATATATATATATATATATATGTATATGTATGTATGTATGTATGTGTATATATATATATGTGTGTGTGTGTGTATTGCACGGTTTTGGGTTGTATTATTATATTTATTACTCCTACACTCTTCAAGAAAAGAAAAAATGTACTTATATAAACTAAGACTCATAAATATGGCATTAGCGGCAAAAGGTTTTCGTAGCTTTTTTAGTCTATAATGAATATTTTAAATGGTGCTAGACAGGAAAGCAATGTTTTTTCTTCACGTGTAATTCGGGCATGAAGAGGCGAATAATTCTCTCAATTTTTATTTTTTTCTTTGCCAGTTACTCGCCGCGCTCACCCCTCCATAATCTAAGATAACTCTTGCAGAAAAGGATGTTAATGAAATCTTCCTTTCTATTTACTCATGTTTGGAAAGTTTCCAAATTTGCTCTTAAGAGCTTGGCCTCGTTTCGTGATTTGATGTAAAAGAATTTACCTGTCCTTCGATATGAATAAAAGAGGCACTTACAAAAACTTCTTGGAAGAAGGGATCAGAATAATACCGATTGTTATATATATATATATATATATATATTTCATAAAGATAAATTCTTTCCTAACAAGCAGGAAGATTTCTTTTTCTCACATATAACAATAAATTTGTTGTTCTCAAACTTATGTTTGCATGATGAAAATGTGTGCCACACGCAAGGTAAAGCTTTTTTTAACTAAAAAAAGGGGGAAATTTATTTATGAATAATCGTCAGCAGAATTATTTATAAAGAGACAGACTATGTTTCATAGGTTCATTCCTTAGAAAAGGAATTGATTAAGAAGATCAAAGGTTACGTAAATTGAAAAAAAATAAAAGATTACGTATTTAACTAATCGACGCAAATGAATACGTGGTGATGAACGAACCTAATATTCGTATTTGAAAAAAAAAGAGTTTTTTTCTTTTAATTTCGTAGAATAACGTTCACTCAATTTTATCAAGAAGTAATAACATCAACCTGCTTGGATCGGTGACTGATCTAATGTCTCTTAAACTGTTATTCTGTGAACTCTATTTCCCCAACAATATGAGGATTTCTCATGTTTTAAATATGTTTTCCTCGTCACGCCATCCTTTCCTTCCGAGACGAATTAAACAAAACGTTCGCCTATTTTTATCACTATTTATTTATTTACTCAACAATATGTCAAATTTTCCAGCCTCGAAAATTTCCAAGTTTTCAGTATCAGTCGATCCTTGTTGAAAGGTGCTAAAACGATGATTTTCCATACCCGGATTTCCCAACCTCATCGCATTAACCTTAAATTCCAGGGCACAGACAATCAGTTCCAGTTTCTACGAGTTCTGACACGGAACTGCGTTTGGGGTACGCTTCCGAAGCCTTTTGAAATCGGATGATTTAGAATACCGGGCTGTTTACCGAAAGGAAAATTCCCCATAGTTTGAAAACTTCCGGGGTCAAACGAACTTAACAGCAACCTAGCATCGATGCAATCGATTCAATCAATGTAACAAGTTTCGTCAATGCATTCAGGATTTTTTTTTTCTTTTATAAATCTTTTTGTTTGTTTGTTTCTCATTAACTGAGTACACTGTAAAACATCATCTGTTTCAAACAGAAACTTTTTTTTATTACCATGTTTTATTAACTCGCTTTCTTGTTTGTTTGTTTGTGTGTGTTTGTCCGGTACAAATCTTGCAATCGATTTTTAACTAACTTCCCGACTAGCTAGACATTTGAAACTTTTAGAATAGCTCAGAACACGATGACAATGCATTATTTTAATACTTATAGCCATCTTTAAGCAGTATTGAATTCATTTTCAGTTAATTTTGTTTTGTAGACTGGTGCAGCCATCTATCGACCGGGACGGAATTGAAAAGTTAAGCGCTAGTTAACTTTCAATTAACTTCATTTTCTTTCAAGTTGATGGGATAGTTCATGAAAAAATTTTTTAAAAAGTATTTATTGATACATAGAATTGTCAAGTTTATATGATTCAACAGAAAATTTAAAAACATGGTATATAAAAAGTTATTTTTATCTTGTAATTATTTTTGCTTTTTTACCATTTACGAGGACTGTGTTGTAGTTAATGACCAATAAACAATGAAATTTCTTCTATTGTTGTATCGTTGCAACTTTTGCAGCAGATAATAATTTTTCCTTCCCATGACGCTCTTTGTATGCGCTGGCTTTTAGGTTTGGTTTGGTTTGCATACATTTTAACAGCGCAAAATCTGCCGGACATGCTGACCAATCAGATAATCGGTTACTATGAAAGCTATCATTTTTTCCAAATAGCCTGTAGTATAAAGCACCTCCTTGGCACCTCCATTTTCGAAATCTCTCAGACCATAACCTGTTTAGATTGCTTATTTATTAGTGATATCTTATGGTTGGTTCTATACGCATTGTATTGAGGTTGGCGTCAAAAGCTGGGTTAATATGAAGAATATGATACGGTCGCCAAACTGAGGCGATATGGCGTCAATGTGGCATTACAACATGAAGAACTATACGGTGAAAACTAACTGTTCTTTCTAGCAAACCCAGAAAAGCGCCAAACCTTTAGCGCAAAGCAATGGCTTGGCGAGAAACAGTATCATGTTCCTCATATTTACCAAAAGGTGCATGGGCGTATTACGAAACAGTTAAAGTATGTATTCAGTCAAAGTAATCAGTCAAAGTATGGATGTTCTTGTATTGTTCCTTGAAAGGGTGCTATTATGGTTAACTAAGAAGTTCTCCCGTAATAAAGTAGCTTACAAAATTCGTAGTGTTTATGGGCGAATGTTCTAAGGATATGAGCCTTCGCACTGATAAAAAAATTTAACACCAAAAATATGAAGATTTCAAGGACATATAAGCAATTTCAAGAGTCGGGTAAAATATAAAATTACAGTAAAGATGATTGCTATGTTTGAGATTCAGCCCACCGAACCACCCCCACCGAGAAGTGACGTTTTATGCCAATTAGAGCGGCAGGAAGTAACGTAGAAATCAGTCCGAAGGGACTGGAACTTCGTTGGGATAGCCGAGTAGGGCATCTCAATCCGTTGTGCTTTATCTTGTTCAGTTCTCAATAAATGTTCGTGTCGTTCAAATTGAAGTGTTTAATACAAAAGAACCAAACGCCACAATGACAAAAATTAGAACAGTTGAAAATAATAAATCTTCCAAGATACTAAGTTACTTGATATCCCATATTTATCCCCTATTTGATATTTAACAAATGAAACTACTGACTGGTTAAACAGAGAAATATCAATTTTTTTCTCCTCTGATAGTCTTTGTATATTTGGTTTCATTGGAGATCGCTGAAGCTTAAAATTAATACTATTAACAAGAGTTCCAAAAACAAAAAAAAAACTCAATACATTGCCCAACCCCAAATTCCATCTTTCAGCTAGACTCTATGGATGTACGCGATACAAACTGATAACTATAACGGTCTATAATGATAAAACTTTCCAGACACCTATACAAATCAATGAATTCTAGAAAAAAATTCACACCACCTGCTTAGAGGGAATGAGTTTATAAACATCTTATTAAAATAATTTAAACCCAATAGAAAGCTTAGTGACTTGACTGAGGAAAAGTGATTGGGTGCCACCCTTGAAAAATATCTGTCCGTATTGTAACGTATTCCTGCGATTTGTGTCAAAAGCAAACACTTAGGTAGCGTCACAAGTTACGTGTAAGGTAGACAGCTTACTAAAATAGAGCTTATTAAAATAGAGTCTTTTAAGATAACGAGAATTTCAGTTTTATTTAATATACACGGTTAGGCCGCGATCTCGAATGATATATATACAAAGCAGTCCGTAGAAGTTGGAGTAGAAATCGGGAACTGTCTCTCAAGGATGGAGCACACTGTCGCTAAAACGAGGCGACGAACTGCTGGTCAGGTCACAGAAAAAAGGGCCCGCACTCGTCCACTGGAAGCTAGCAGCTTCTCCGAAATAACACAATTGGGGAGATCAAGTTCCGATCGGTTTTCCCGACCTTTCTCGGTGAAAAAGGGTCTTCTCGCGTAGAGGGCAGAGCCTCACAAAAAACAAGTCACTTAAAAGTGCGTGGAGCTAGGAGATCAGGTATCACTCCTAAACTCTCTAAGAAAAACTCTCCGCACAAAAACTGGCCTTCAAGCCCTCGTCGGCTTATTTAAAAGCTTGATCCCTGGCGGAATTCTTTTCCAGCCTCCTCTCTCTCGCTCGCTCCGGATAGGCTGAGCGTCCAGCCGTGCGCAAAAAAACGATGCCGATTATTTCATCTTCATCGCCCGCACCCTCGTTAGCGATCTCGTTTCAGGGCGTAAACTGTCATTGTCGGCCAATGTCAAAATATGGCGCCAGACTGTCTCCTCTTTTCATCCCAGGAATGCGCTTCGAAGAGGTGTCCATTGTGATGCCTCTTTCGCTCGGGGGGTCTGCCATTCTTTAGAATCGGTTCACGGCTAGCGACGATTTTAATGGTCTTCCTACTCGCCTCGAGGAGGGGGAATTGCCACAGTATCATTTCGACCCTGCACCAATCAGACCGACTCACTTTAACTGATAATTTTCTGAAATGAAAACTGTGGGGGCTAATACAAATCGCTGGAAGAACAACTACCATGAACCTTTTATGTACCTAAAATTAAGACTAAGCAAAGATGAAAACAAATTTGTAACATTCTACTCGATCAGATATGAAAGGACAATTTGCTGTTCTAAGCATAAAATATAAGAAACTAGTTGGTAGCTGTAAAAACATGACAGCTGGATGGTAAATAAATGTACTAACACATGAATTGTACTCAACACATCATTACCAAATGTTGAAAATCATGATATTAAGAATAGAGAAATACGCTTTAAAAAATTACTACTGAATCCAACGAAAGGAAATAGGGTTACTCAAAAGTGCAAAACAAAAAATTTCCGTCAGGCTTAGTTCTATATCTCACAAACATAATTAAAAATAAAAATGGCAGAGAGAGAGCTAGAGAGATTTCTCAGAATAAACGTGTTTATGCGGGCTCGTGTGTAGTGAGTATCTAAAACCAGAATTAGACATGTCACTGAGCATGCGCACGAAGCAATTATTTTATTATAAATTATCGCAAATTAGTAGAGATTTTGGCTACAAAAACCAAATTTGATACAGCTATAGATTAAAATCTTTTATTTAAGACCAAAATGAAATAAATTGATGCAATAGTTCTTTCTCACAGACTGACCAAAGAATCTGCTTAGAAACTTAAATACACTGCTGGCCACCCAAATTGCAACACCAAGAAAGACAAAAGATATCACAACAAAATTTATTTTGTAGATAACATGTTGACCAAGTATCAAATGATTAAATTTATAGACTTCTGTGAAGTGTGGTTCCTGCCAAAATCAGTAGCCAGAGTAACCGCCATTATTGGAGATCACCGCTGCCACACGCCTCGGCATTGATTCAAAGAGACTTTGGATGAGTTCTTGGGGTACAGCAGACCAAGCAGCTTCCACACGTTGCCTGCTGTGGCAGCTGAGGATGGAATCTACGTCAATCGTAGAGCAATCATGGACCACATGTTTTCTATCGGCGAAAGATCCGTAGAGCGAGGCGGCCAGGGAAGCAATTCAATCTGGTGATTGACGAAGAACCGTTGGACAATGCGTGCCACGTGTGGTCGCGCATTATCCTGTTGAAATATGGCTTTGTGCAAGCCCTGAAGGTAAGGAAGGACAACTGGCTCCAACACCTCGGAGATGTAGCGCTGGTTGTTTAAGTACCGGCAATGCGTACTAGAGGTGTGCGAGAGTGATATCCAATACCGCCCCATACCATAATGCCCGGTGCAGGACCAGTGTGGCGGTGCATAACGCAGCTGTTCAGCATCCTCTCTTCACGGTGTCTCCAGACTCGAATGCGACCATCGTGGTGTTGCAGACAGAAGCGTGACTCGTCAGTAAAGACAATTTCATTCCATTCTGCCGTCCACATCCTTCTGTCATCGCACCATTGGCGGCGGAGACGTCTGTGGTTCTGCGTCAAGGGTAGACAAAGCAATGGACGTCTTGCGGACAGACCACTCTGCTGTAAACGGCGTCGAATGGTACGCGCAGACACTGGATGATGCGTTACAGACTGCATGTGCTGTGCTATGGTTCGTGATGTGACTGAGCGATCCGTCACTGCCATGCGCACAATTTGCCTGTCATCACGTGAAGTGGTGCGCTGAGGTGGATACGATCAAACACGCCGGTCCGTCGTACCCTCCTGCATTCAATGATCACATATCCGCATCACAGTTCTTTGGTTTCGTCCAACACGACTACCGATTTCGCTGAAAGGTAATCCACAATCTCGGTAGGCCACTATCCTTCCTCTGTCGAACTCGGATACTTGATCAAAAGATGATCGCTGTTTTCGACGAGGCATAATTGATCGTTTTTTTTTTTGAAAAGCCACAAGAAAAACACAATTGCCGAACTTGAAATCGTCGAAATCTCCAAGCCTTAAATAGCGCTTTGAAGTGGCGCCACAGGCGCGCGTGATGTGCGTCTGCGCTGAAATTCTAATCATTTGCATATCTCATCTCCGCTGATGCATGTTGTAAATTTCATGTTATTTGCATGTTTCCTTCAGGGTGTTGCATTTACAGTGGCCAGCAGTGTATATAGATAGCAATATTTTTCTGGATGATCGCAAAATATACTAATCTATCCTGTCACACCATAAAAGCATTTCAAATCTGTAACTTATTTTTTAGATGTTAAAAAACCTTTTTATTTAATAAATCTCCCATCACAGTTTATTAATCAAATAAGTTAACCTTCTTATGTTTTCAATGCGGCAATTATGCCATTCTTCAAACATTGAAACAAATTAAAGACTTTCTATATTTTTAATCGCTCTCTGTCATAACAGAACTGAAATTATGATAATATTTTTAAAACTTTATTAGGGCGTAATTTAATTAGTTAAATGAAGTTAAGAAGAGTTTTTTTTCAAATTATGATTTTGAAATATCTGAAGCTTTCAACTTAATTGAGGTTATTGGATTAATCATATTTTCTTTCGAAGACGTAGGATATTTTCTAAGGATTCTCAGGTAACTCAATTAAAACAAAATACCAAGGCCTAAAATATGTTATTCATTAATTTCTTGTTTTAACACATAATTAGATAAAAGTAAATTTAATTAAAGCAATTGTTCAACAAGAAATGCCTCGTATTATGAACACCACTCGAGTTTTAATACCAAGGCAATGCAAACTGTCAGAAATAGCTTCAGTACGGGAATGTGCTAGTGTCAAGATAACAGTGAGGCAATTTAAATTATTACCATAGTAAGTAATACCACATTAAGAAAGGAATTTCTGTATTATACCAAAAAAATGTCGTCGCACCCAATGTATTTAAATTTATACCCGAATCGATAAATTCCTGTTTCACAGCTCATAAAATGAGAAAATGGAAAATATTTACCATTAAGGTATGAAATGTATCCAAAAGAAACGTCAGTGAAATCTAAAACGTCCCTTAATTAAACGGCTTAATTACTGTACTCGTTTACACAGTACTTACTCGATTACACTTCACTCGGGTGACTTAACCCTTGAGTGGACATTTACCAACCCTTTAACCCTTACTTGAGGATAGCGTCAAATGAATCCATGACACAGCTCTAGATTGAGCGCATACTACCAAAAAGAAATTTCTTCGAATTGTTTCAAGGGTTTGAAGATGAAACATGGAAATCATGTTCTTTCAGTGACCTTTTTTACTCCAGACCAAGATTCTCATTTTTATTAAATGGAGATGAATAATTACAAGATAAAAAGAACTTTTTATACACCATGTTTTTACATTTTCTGTTGAATCATATAAACTTGACAATTCTGTGTAGTGATAAATACTTTTAAAAAAAATTTTTGATGAATTATCCCATCAACTTGAGAGAAAATGAAGTTAATTGGAAGTTAAGTTTTCCGTTTAAGTTTTCGTTCCCTCTCCGGCCAATAGATGGCTGCACCAGTCTACACAACAAAATTAACTGAAAATAACTGAAAATTAATTTAATTCTCCTTAAAGCTGGCTAAAAGTTTTAAAAAAATGCATTGTCATCGTGTTCTGAGCTATTCTAAAAGTTTCAAATGTCTAGCTAGTCGGGAAGTTTGTTAAAAATCGGTTGCAAGATTTGTACTGTACAAACAGACAACACACAAACAAACAAACAAACAATAAAACCCCATAGAACATTTGTGAGACGAGTTAGGGCCTGTTCACATAGGAGTCCGTTGCGTTGCGTTAAGGAAAAGATGACGTTGAGACGAAAATAAACCAATCATATGCTTCCAAACGATTAGCAATGAAATTTTTAACGCCTATGATTGGTTTATTTTCGTCTCAACGTCATCTTTTCCTTAACGCAACGCAACGGACTCCTAAGTGAACAGCCCCTTATAGATACGCTTACAAACCAGGGAACCACGTCCGAAATCTACAGCTGAGCTGGTGACATTCTTGCAGCAGGAGTGGACACAATTACCCATAGCTGTGTATCAAAACCTTGTTGAAAGTATGCCCAAAAGGGTTGCTAGTGTAATTGCAGCACGCGGGGAACTATCCCCCTATTAAAGCATGTATTCTTTCCCCTATACCATCACATCTTGCTGCCCGGCCCATTATTGTACGGTAGTATATATATATATATATATATATATATATATATATATATATATATATATATATATATAGATAGATAGATAGATAGATATATATATATATATATATATATATATATTTATTTATATATATATATATATATATATATATATATATGTATATGTATATATATATATATATATATATATATATATACTTATATATAAAGAGAGAGCGATTTTGTACGTGGAGGGTAATCTTCAGAACCACTGTACCTATTTGAAAAATTCTTTCACTGTTTGAAAGGTACAGTATTCCAGATGGACATAGACTATATATTATGTATATCTGATCAGTAGAAATAAAGTTAGGGGCTTAATCCTAACAATATCCATTGTTACCGCTGCTGTCTTCTACCGCTTTTTGTTCCTAAAATTTCAACGATCCTTATCGTGGTGCTATCGCGGTGGGCTTCTGTTCTGACGCTAGCGGTTCGAACCTAGCCTCTCCGGCACACCTTTTTCTTTTAAAAAATTTATTTTAATTATTAACTAACATAAAATTAATTTAAGGTATTATTTAGGTTATTATCAAGGTAAAAAAAGATTTACAATTTATTGGCTATCAACTGGAAATTTATTGGTATAATATTTTGTTCAACCCGGACAAAGTCGGGACGGGCCGCTAGTATATGTATATACATATATATATATATATATATATATATATATATATATGTATATACATATATATATATATATATATATATATATATATGTGTGTGTGTGTGTGTGTGTGTATAACAATGACCTCGACGGGAAGGAATTTAGATGAGTTTCAGATAGTCGCAGCAGGCGAATGGAGAGGAAAATCATTAGGCTTGATGAGAATCGCGGACGGCAATCACAGAGGGAGAGTACGGCCGAGGAAAACAGAGGCCTTTCGATCGTAACACAATCTTTATTCTTGAAATTTCTTCTGGACACCATTCATTTTCAAAAACTGGACTATACATTGATATTTTTTCGTACATTATTCAATTCACAATAGCTTATTCCGCACCCTGCCGGATCAGCACAGACGAAATAACGTAACGCGCTAAAACTGCATCTTCACGGGACGACGGCAGACACACAAAGAGCGACGGAGAACGCTATCTGCGTAGGAGGTGCGGCTACGTTAAAACTTTTGATTGGCTAGTTCAAAACATCTGATCTCGCACGTTATATGAGGTGATCTGATGGAACATTCGAGAAGGCTGTATCACTCTATTATTTGAAAGCAACTTTAGCTTTCACACGTGTACTAGGGGAAAATATAATCGGTTACTTTGGTTATCTTTAGATCAGAATTTGGATTCAGGGGCGATACTTTATTGAGATAAAGTGGAAGAATTTAGAATAGGTGTTTAATTAATGAAAGTGAAATGGTATTGTTTCATATATATATACTAGCTGAAAACCCGCACTTCGTGGTTTTCAGCTAGTATAGTTTCCCCTAGCGGTGACTTTTGGAACTAATTTATTTTTTCGCGGTATCCTTCGTCCCCCGTCTTGTTTAAATTTCCTACAAAATGTGGCGTCATTCTCGCAAATAGATCGCGCTACAGAACACTGTGAGCACTGTCAGTTTTATTATGGCCACCCGGTATATATATATATATGTGTGTGTGTGTGTATTTATAAAAAAATCGTAAGGGATATTTATTTTTTTTTTGAATAATATCCAATCGTCTGCTGCATTAGAAAGAAAAAAAAATATTTTTTTGTCTATTTAGTTGTTATGCACGTGACGATAAATTTATTAAAAGTACCAGAAAAAGAAATCACGTGATCACCATTTAATAAATTAAATTCTAAAAATTAATCTTTAAAAATTCACCAAAAATCAGAAAATTGAGGTAAATGTTCGAAAGAGATTTCATTTTAAAGGAAT
The DNA here is from genome assembly GCA_907164885.2 of Dolomedes plantarius. NCBI lineage: Eukaryota > Metazoa > Arthropoda > Arachnida > Araneae > Dolomedidae > Dolomedes > Dolomedes plantarius. Next base: position 20,964,193 of record OU015493.1, on the reverse strand, counting down.
GTTTATGATCTTTCTTGTGATATAAATTTTATAACCCTCAAATTATTGTTTTAAAAAAAGTTACAAATTAAAGTTACAAAAAAATTAAAGTTACAATAAAAGTTACAAAATTAAAAAAGTTACAAAAACAGCTTAAAAATTTAATTTAAAAAAATCTAAGAAGAATTTTTCAAAAACCTTTCTTAGTGCACCCCTACACCATAAGAAAAATGGCCATGCAAAATTTCAGCCCTTTAGGTCCAGCAGTTTGGTCTGTGCGTTGTATGTCAATGAGTCAGTTACGGAACTGTTTTTTATATATATATATATATATATATATATATATATGTGTGTGTGTGTGTGTGTGTGTGTGTGTGTGTGTAAGTAAGTATCGAAATAAATTAATTTCCTGTATGCAAATTCCAAATTGTCTTTTCTTTTTAGGCACAACCCTTAATTTAATACGTATTCCAGTATGTAATTGACAAATTATATTACCATTAATGCACTTTCTGATTATTTTCCCGGGTACTGGAAAATTCTGAGCCCCAATAACATTACCATGTATGGTCAGAAACCGAAGCACTCGAGTCGTAAATAAGCCCTGTTTACATCCAGTTACTCATTAACAGAACGTCGAAACCCGCTCTTGCCCCAAGTCTCGATTATTGCGCAACTAAATTGTATTTACTTGAAAATTCTACAGGTATAGACATAGCAGCCGTTATGTAATGACTCGTCTTTTTTCCGTTTTAAGTGTCATCCTGTAAACGCCTTCTCTCCCCGCTCTCCGTCAAAGTCCGCAAATATGCTTTTTCACCATCTAAAATGAGGCCACTACTGATAATCTAATCTCGTGTGTTATTTACTGAAGTCTGTGCCCACGATGGTGTTATGACGACATTACTCTTCTCTTACGTCGGACATTGCATTGTGTTCAGCGAGACAGAAAATTGTGTTTACCTGGCACAAATTAGGACTCCTCATACGTCTTCAACTTCTCTGAGCGGGTGAACGCTATGTTAACATCATTTCAGAAGTGTTACAGTCACTCATGTCATGAGTTCACTCTAATGGGTTTGGGCGTCTTCCAAGAAGAGAGTACACCACCACACACATCAAAAGGAAACGCAAAGCATTGTAGATAAAGCACCAAGCTAAAGTACTGTCATAAGTTGTGGCAGTTTTTTGATTCCAAAACCTTGGAGCATAGCGGGAACATAGAATGTATTTGACAATACTTTCGGTCGACCTGGTCAGTACTAGAGAGGTCAACACCTGGTCAACACTTTTTTATATCAATTTTAATATGAAGAAGGATTTATAGGTGTTAAGTTATTGAGTTTAACTTTTGAGATACGAGGTAATCTTAAGTTTGTAAAATGTTCAGGTTATACGTAGTCAAAATAAACGGGAACAAGGAATTGGTGGTGTATCGTCCAAATTTTGATGAGTTTATTACTTTTCTTTTAGGGTTTAAACTTCATCAGTTGCGTGATAGGCAAGTGATTCAACTTTTGGACTTTTTAGTTGCTCAGTACATTTTTTTTTACATTAACGAAAGACGGTATCTTTACTTATCTCATTTTACTTATAGCATTTTTTTATTTTAAACTCATAATTAAATTTATTTTTTTTAACACTTTTCCACCATTCCCACGCAAGTATTGCATTATACTCGTTCCCGGAACTAAAATCTGATATGCCGCCCAAGATTTAAAAAAGGGTAATATTAATATAAGTGTATTAATAACAACTGAAAAATTTCTTTTCCGTACAAACATTATTTCGGTCCAAAATTTTATTCGGTTAATATTTTATCCAAACACCTTGTAAGGTTTACATAAGATTCGATTCACAATAATCGAACTTTTAAGTGAATAAATTTAAAGAAGCCGCTTGAGATATTCTAATTGCGGCATACGCGGTTGGTATAAATACCAAGCAGCCATATTAAGGAAGGGTCGACCGTGTGTTGAGGAAGTGAGAGGAAGTGAAAGGGGGGAGTAGAGCTGACGAAACGAAGTATCGAGCTGGAGCTAGGCTTAGAGTCTGGTTTAAAAATAGTTGAGTTTTGCGAGCATCCGCTCGAGGCATAGCTAGGTTGCTTCAAACCTACGCGAGTCCTTGGTAGGCCCAAATTTTACGAAGCAGCATTGCTGGTCGACTTTCCGAAGTATTTGTAAGTATCTCAAGTTGTTTTGCCATTGCATGAGTAGTTATACCAGAAAATATATTGAATTTTATTTCCCTTGCATAAATATTACATATTTCGTACTAGTAGTGCGCTAGCTTTATATTGAAAAGAAAAATTTACTATTGCAAATATTTGAATAAACGTTGTTATGTAAGAACTGTGTTTGAATGAAATTATTTAGAGTGCCAGTTCAAGATATACATACCCAAAGCTAGGGTGAAATGTTAATTCTTATTTATTCCTCTGTATTGCCTAAAAAAATTTAAACTTTGATTCCATTATATACATACCGAAGTGTTTCTATCGTACACAATAAATATCATTGCATAATATAACAGCGAACATTTGGATGCAATATAGGCTGCTAGTATGCCAAATGTCTAACTATATCATACAGAAATTTCTTTCAATGTGCTACATCTAGGCTAAAAGAGTCCCTCCAAACACCATTAATAATCTAGTATTCACTTTAGTTCAGCACTTTTAAATGTTTTGAGAGGAAGAGAAACGATGAAAGAATTACTTAAACATTCTGTTTGGAAATAGAATCTATTCGTGCCCATTACTAAGAATAGCGGTGCAGCAAATAATGTTTCCATACTACAATATTCTTTGTATTTGAGATTCTATTCTGAGTAAATGATAAAGGACAGGGAATATATCTCGATTCCTTACGTTTTGAAACATTCAATAGTCATTCATACCTTTTAGAGGAATGCATAAGATGAAAACCAATTACGATTCCTCGGAGAGTGTGAATGTTTTTAGAGATGTATTGCCAATGGCGAAAGGTACAGTACGGAATATTTTGTAATGTTATGAAAAGTTGGAACTCAGACGTTCGAATAGATCAGAAACAAAGATTATTTTCCTATTTGCTTTCATATGTTTTTATTCACTCTTGCGCGCGCACAGACACATTCCCATACAAATAAAAACGTAAACTATAATTTGGTTGTAATGAATTTAGACGTTTTCAAAAGACTGAGACTGATAAGGTCATTTTTGAAATTTATCCATATACGATTTCACATTTAAGAAAAAATAATACGTTTGATGGTTATGTTGTCAGATCTGAGTTCGAAATAATTTTCACTGCAAACTATTTAATATGAATATATATTTTAAATTTCATTTTCCTTTCTCGTGCTAGAACACATTTTATTCAAGTTACGTCCCCTCTTTACTACTGACTGCAAATTTATGTAATTCCCCGTTTCTCCTCTTTCCTTCGATTTTTTTTTTGCTGTTACATCTACTTTTTGAGGCCAGAGGTCTCTCGAACCGAATCCACATCCACCAAGCACATATAGACTAAGGATACTATTGACTCTAACCGCTATTTGATACTATTGATTTCTACTTTTGATACTATTGACTCTAACCGCTATTTGATACTATATATTTTTATACTATTTGACTCAACCGCTACCTAAAGACCAAAGCACTTCTCTGACAAGATTCGAAATTCTCACTGTTCTCCAGTACTGAACTTTTCGGCACTATATGACTGATGGTCTTAAAGAAAAGTTCCATCGTTCGAAGAAACGAACCCCTTTCGCTCAAAACACATCAGACGCTGATTTTAAAGACGACAGACATTTAAACAGTGCTGAAAAAGCTATCCAATCTTGTCATTAAATGAAAACAGAACCAGCGATTTACAGACTCTTGAGGTAAAGTCGGGAATGAAATTTCTAATCAAATTTAATTGCATATATATATATATATATATATATATATATATATATATATATATATATATATATATATATATATATATATATATATAAATTTGAAAGAGAAAAACCAGTATGAGCACTAAAGCTATTTCAGCCAAGAACCAAAAACATGAAAAGATAAGACTGAAAGAGTTTTTAGACAATATCTCATCTTCAGCGGTGTCAATACTGTCTAAAAACCAATGGATTGTTTCAGATAAGTATGATCTATACAATAAACATACTCAGACACCGTACAATCCATGAAAAACTGTAGAATTGAATAAAGGGTATACATATATATATATATATATATATATATATATATATATATATATATATATAAAGGAACGGGTGGTCACAAAGAAACTTTGCCGATATATGGACCTCTAGCAGCTGTTCCGTTCAACATATCGAGATGAGATTTCACATATAGTTGTTCAGAGGTATGAGCTCGGGATTCTATGAATGGCAACAAGGTGACGCTCATGGTTACGGTTATAGGTACAAAACCTCGAAAATAGCAACACCCACTTTTTTCCCTCTCAAAATGCTCAGAGCATGCGAAAACCCTAGAGAGCGTTGGAACGGTACGTGTATTACAAAAGACGGACGCGTTATGCACGCACAAAAAAACAGCTCTGCGACCGGCCAACAAAGACACGATCGGGGAGCACGGAGGAAATTTGCATACGACAGAGGCTAGAAACTAATCACAGAACGCCGTTCGCCAGATATTCAATGTAGAAAACCGATAAAAAGCTCTGTGATCGTATTTTTGTTAGCCATTCGCAGAGCTGTTTTTTGTGCGTGCATAACGCGTCCGTTTTTGGTGATACACGTACCGGTCCAACGCTTTTTTGAGTTTTCGCATGAGCTGAGCATTTTGCGATGGGAAAAAGGGGGCGTTGCCATTTGAAAATTTCGAATTTTTATGCTTATAACCGTAACCGTGACAGTCACTGTGTTGCCGTTCTCATAATCCCGAGCTCATACCTCTGAATAACTATATCTGAATACTCATCTCGATAGGTTGGACGGAACGGCCGCTAGAGGCCGTATATTGTTTTTGTTAGCCATTCGCAGAGCTGTTTTTTGTGCGTGCATAACGCGTCCGTATTTAGTGATACACGCACCGTTCCAACGCTCTTTGGGGTTTTCGCATGCGCTGAGCATTTTGCGATGAGAAAAAATGGGTGTTGCCCTTTGAAAATTTCGAGTTTCTGTACCTATAACCGTAACCGTGAGCGTCACTGTGTTGCCGTTCTCAGAATCCCTAGCTCATACATCTGAATAACTATATCTGAAATCTCATCTCTTTAGTTTGAACTGAACGGCTGCTAGAGATCCATATATTGTTTTGGTAGGCCGTTCGCAGAGCTGTTTTTTGTACGTGCATAACGCGTACGTTTTTGTGATACACGTACCATTCCAACGCTTTCTATGATTTTCGTATGCGCTGAGCATTTTGCGAGGGATAAAAGTGGGCGTTGCCGTTTGAAAATTTCGAGTTTCTGTACCTATAACCGTAACCGTGAGCGCCACTTCGTTGTCATTCACAGAATCCCGATCTTATACCTTTTAATGACTATATCTGTTATCTCATCTTGATCGGTTGAACGGAACAACCGCTAGAGGTCCATATATCGGCAAAGTTTCTTTATGACCACCCTGTATATAATATGTATATACACACATTTATATCACCCTGTATATAAATGTGTGTGTGTGAGAGACAGAGGGGGGGAATCATTAACCATTAGATTTTGCATTACAGAGGAACAAACGATAGAAACAGGCTTCATCCACACAAATATAGTCTTCAGTAGCCGCTACATAAGTAAATGAAACAAATACACACTTTTTCTTAGGAGATACTATTAGTAATATCACTATGGTAGTACAATGTGCCACAATGAAAGAAAGGAAGCGACACCCGGTCAACACCACTGCCACTTTAGGCACTGACTGAAAAGTGGATGAAACTTCCTGCCGTTGTTAGACACTAGGTCTAGCCTATCGGTTAGATCAGATAGGATTAGTAAAAACAACAACAACAACTCCTACAGTAAAATTTACAAAAAATTAAAACCACGAAAATTGAACTCGCAAAAATGAAGGGTTCATTTTCAAACGTTAACTTTACGGTCTCATGAGGGCATATTAGGCCAGGCGATGGCAAAATGGCTTGGGCGCTTGCATTCGGTCCAGAGCCTGAGGGTTCGAGTCCCAGTGTTGTCGTGGATATTTGTAGCCCTTCCAAATCAACTCTAAACTGTAGGTCTCGGGCTAATTATCCTTTGTGTAACAAAAGTTGACCGCAACGTTCCAAACCAGAGATTCTCAAACTTTTTTTTTCGTCAGGGTGCACTTTTAATACTTTAAAAATTTGGCGGCACACTAACAATAAGATAAATTTAAAAGAATTTTACTTGAATAGTTGATTGACGTACCTATAATATATTCTGGAAAAATAACATATGAAATAATTTTCATAGAATTTTAAAATGAAATTTCATTACAAAGTAAACAAAATGTTTATTTAACAATAAATTACATTTAGTGCGAAATTTGATCTTGTTGTCTTTTGATAACTTTATTTATACTTTGGCGTAAAAATGACAATGCTAGTACTCTCATTTCGTGATCCAGATTTAAAAGTCTAGATTTTTTTCTTTTTTATGTTAGTCAAAGCAGAAAATTCGAATTCGCACAAATAAGATGTGGAAAATTGTAATAACGAACAAAAAAAAAGCTTTTTGTGATATTGTCAGATAATCGTATCTAAGATCAATCCTGAACGAATTAATTGATTCTTCTGAATGTTTTGAAATTAAATCTCGGTTATTACTCGCCGGAATAAGTTCTTCCCTCTTCTTTCAAATTTTAATCATACACCGTCGTTTATCACAAATGGATTTCCAATCCAATCATTTTTTTTATTTATTTGGAAAGTAATGAAAAGTTCTTTGCTCTGGTATTGTCAAATGATCAATAACTATTTTATGAACCATTTTATAACAGTCATTTGGAACTGACTCAAACTTTTTTAAACTGCCTTCTTGGGCTTTATTCTTCCGTAAAGGTTTTTCCTTTTTTTTAATGAAATCCCAACAATTTATCTGTTGAGTTTAAAATATTTTCTTTTTGTCCTTGCATACTTGTATTTATGATATTAAAAATAACAAAAGTATCAGATAAGTAAGTTAGCTTAGCACACCATACTTTGTCATCCAACTAATCAACGAAATCATTATTATCGTGTTCAAAAAATATCTTTATCTCGTATTTTAACTCAAGCACACGATGTAAAACTCTTTATCTGGACAACCATCTAACTTCGTGTGCAGTAACAATGATTCGTATTTCGACTCCATAGCCTGGTATAATTGACTAGATAGGCGGCTTTTTAATGGTCTTGATTTTATATAATTAATCACTTTAATACATTGTTTCAGCACTATTTTCAATTCTGATGGAAATTGTTTTGTAAGGAGTATTTTCCGATGCAAAAAAAATAATGGGTAAATAATATATCTGCATTATGTTCCTTTACACGTGCTGAAAATATTTTTATAGATCCAGTTATAGCCGGAGCAGCGTCTGTGCAAATACCAATGCACAAATTCCACGAACTTCAAATTTCTTGTAAATACGAATTAATTTCATCGAAAATATGATCTCCTGTTGTGAAATCAGATAATTCACGACAACATAAAAATTGGTTAATTATATTATTTTCGTGAACGAATTAAACGAATGCAATTAATTGTACTTTTTCTCGTAACATCAGTTGTTTCGTTGATTTGTAGAACAACGTAAAAAGTCTTGGCTTCGCTTATGTATGGGTATTCGCAGTGGCGGTACACTTCAAGAATCTCGCGGCACCAGGATTATAGTCTATAGTCAGATTTAGAAAATTCTTGACTGTAGGCACAACTCGGGATGGGGGCCCCCTAACATTGATGTGGGCGTAAATTTTCCAAAATTGACACCAAAAAAAATAATCATGAATCATTGTGAAAGTACCATTTTACCAAGAATTGGCTATTTGGAGCGTAGAAGCCTAGAACATTATCAAATAACAAAAAGCAATACAACATATTAACTTGGTAAAATGGTTAAACTTGGTATCATTAAAATACCTAATATAATGCACCCAGAAAAACTTATTAATCTCTCATAAACACTATAACATACATGTGATAAACCAATCAGTAGGTCCTTGTACTGTAGTTACCACTACTTTTCCTGAAGCTCCTGAAACCAATCAGTCAAATTTGAAAGGATATATAAAAAAATTGCTACTAAAAAAGGTAAAATAAAAAAATTGAATTGGGAACTTTTTCTTTTTTTCTTTTAAAATAAAATTTTAGGGGACCCCCAACATTGGGAGGACCCTAGGCCCGGGCCTACCGTGCCTAATGGAAAATCAGGGCCTGCGTGGCATACTAAATTGTCGCGGCACAGTGGTTGAGAATCACTGCTCTACACCAACCAACCATAATGGTATATTCAATTATTCATCTATTCGTATAAAAACGTGCAAATACCTAAAATATTGTTAGTCTTTTTTCAATTCACAAAAAAAGTTATACCATAAATAATTAATACTTTCAGCAAAAATCTGTTCCTCCTCAATAGCTAACAAAACTCGAAATCTTACCGTAAAAAGAGATCTATCCGATACATATCTGAAACGGATATTTTATGGATCCGTACAAATTATCATAAACAATGTCACTGTTCTTGATTACGACATGCGAGCAACGTTAGTGTGACAATTCACGGGGGGAAAAGACATTTTCATCCCCATAAGTAGTATAGATAGGCTAAGGCGCATAAAATATTTCTTCTTCTTCATAAGATTCTTCGTGAACCGAAATATTAGAAATGACATCAGTCATGCGTTTATTCTAAATGCATTCGGGAGATTTTCAGTCGTGATAAATATTCAGCGATGTTGTCATATCTTGTAAATGCTACTTTCCGCTAAAAGCATATTATTTACTAGCTAAATATAGCGCTCAGAAAATGTCTCTGCTGAATAATCTATAACAAGCAAGTAGTAAATCTGATGTCAAACATCGTCATAACTAATCCCGATTGTTGAGTCGTCCTAATTCTGTTATATAAAAGAAAACCTGATGAAAAATGTGTCGTTTGCCACGTAGAGAAACTTGAATTTTTTCATTTACTATTGTGTTTTTTAAAAATTAACAATATTCTTTAATTCTGGGCGAAAAAACAATCATTATTTTTTTATTTCTTTTTACTTTGTGATTCATTGTTCATGTCTGTGACACCCCACCCCCCGTCCACACACACACACCGTCGGGGCGTTTATCCAGGCAAGCTACCACCCCCTGTGCCTCGTTCTTATTTTCGACCAAATCTCGGGAGTTTCTGTACTTACATATTTGTGCTATACTGTACGAATTCCACTATAATCATAGTAAATCCACTTATGGCACATCCACAAGCCAAATCGGTTAAGTACACTTTTGGAAGTTTTGAAAATCTTAGGCCGTCCGCACACGGAGCAACTCAAATAAAACTCAACTGGTTAGCGACTGAAATTGCTTATCGGTTGCAAACTCGTTAGTGATGCGGCTCCGCACACGGGCCGACTCAAAAGTGATTCAAATCAATATTTTGCAACCTGTCATGGAAGGAAGAACATCATTATTCCGGGCATTATTTTTAGTTAAATTATTATCAGAAATTAATTTATTTTAAAATATCGTCACAATAGATTGTCTTTGATCAATCGTTTAAAAATGGACTGTATATATGGGCATACATATTCCATACAACAAAAAAGTTAGAATTTCATTTCATCGCTAGGCAGAAGTCACGTGACTCGTGTACGTCATTTGGCAGCTTACCAAAAGAGCGGCTGTAACATATATTATGTAATAACACGCACAACGCAAGAGAAACTGACGACTGAAGTTGCTAGCGACTCGACAGGTTGAGTTTCCTGCGACTGATTACAAACGCGTTGCCGACGGGTTTGTAACCAGTTGCGCCGTGTGCGTGGCTCCATTCAATTACATAGGTTACGACTCATCACGGACTGGTTTGTGATTGGAGTCGGTTATCAGTTTCTTTTGAGTTGCTCCGTGTGCGGACGGCCTTAGTGTCAAAGCACTTGATTGACTCCTAGCTTTTTACATTCACGATAAATTTCCTAAATAATAAGGATTTACACCAATAAATGAAAAAAATTGGCTATCAAATAATAAGTAATTTATTTTAGAAGCCAATCAAGTTAAGTCCATACTCTAATGCACAGGTTCCCAACCGGTGGTCCGCCAGAGCCTCGGAAGTGGTTCGACGCCACATTAAAAAAGTTGCCAAATAAATAGAGATTTTGAAAGCAAAGTTCATTGAACTAGATGGGCGGAATATATCCGATGACTATCAGGTGTTGAATTAAAATTTCTTAACAGTTTAACATAATTATTTTAGCATTTGAATAGGATACATAAGAATGTGAGTACGTTTATCCTGTATCCCTTTTGCCTAAGGGATATTCTCTATATCCCCAAACCCCCCCCCCCGGAAGGTCCCCCCCCCCCTCAAGTCGGTGAGGGGTGGTGGTGGTGATACGCACATTTTTCAATTTCTGGCTTAGTGTTCCGCAGACATCTACGTGTTGGGAACCACTGCTCTAATGTAAATCTTCGCAATAATGCAATTCAAACTCAGGTGCAAGTATTGGATCATAACGGTAAATCGTTTGGTGTTGTTTCATCACAAAAAAAGGAAAATAAATAAGCCAGTTACAGTCTAACTGTTGTAGAAGTAAGTACTTGTGAATTATTAAACAATTAATTCTTTTTTTTTTTTTTTTTTGCTGTAGTAAAAAAAATTGAAGACTGAATTGGATGTTATTACTAATTCAACTTTTCAAATTGTTTAAGGCCCTTAGTCAAGCAAAAATTATAATAACAATAACGATAACTCTGAGGCTATTCTATCGTATAAATTTTGTATGGCGTCAGATAAAAGCTACATCTGCAATAATATATTTTGAATGTTTATTTGAATTTATATAATTTAGAATGTTTATTTGAAAGACGATTTTTTTAACTAGGGGCATCGCCCTTAGGCTCGCTACGCTCGCTCCTCTGATATGGCTAATAGCGAGATACATAGGAGGGATTCTCGAGCAATGTAACAGCTTCCATCCATCTACTGTTGTCTCCCTTAATTCAAAGGGCGTTTCATCACTGTTGAATTACCAGCTTTAAAATTCAATTAAAAATCGAAAATTTAAGATATAGACTTAAAATGGGGTTTATATGAATAAGAAAGCTTTCAGCTTCCAGATGATGTAAATATTTTCTTTCTAAGATACTCGAGGAACATCGATATTATATCTACATAGGGGACGATATTTCTTGAAAAACTGTGTTTAATTTTTTGATGAAAATATTTGTCTGTTTTAAAATATTTTTAAACAAATGCGGTCTAGTTTGAAAGAGAAATATCTGTAGTCTTAGAATGTAAAAAGGTCAAAATTCTACGATCATTTTTTGGTGAGTTTTCGTAATCTGAAGATGAAAAAGTCAATATTTCTTGAAAAACTGTGTTTCATTTTTTGATGAAAATATTAGTCTGTTTTAAAATATTTTTAAACAAATTAGATCTAGTTTGAAAGAGAAATACAGTGGAATCTCGATCTATCGTTTTTCAAGGGACCGACTGAACTGAACGATAAATGCGAGAAAACAATAGATGCGGGAACAAAACAAAGCAATGTGATCTTCGGGACTGGGTGAAATAAACGACACATACGGGAAAACGATGATTCCGAAAACGATCGATCGAGATTCCACTGTATCTGTAGTCTTAGATTGTAAAAAGATCAAACTTCTACGATCATTTTTTGGCGAGTTATCGTAATCTGAAGATGAAAAAGTCACTATTTTCCCACAAAGCATAAAATAAACAAAACTTAAAGTCCGACGAAGATGAGACATGTCTTACTTTGGTCCCCCCCCCCATTTTTCTGCATCCATTCGTATCGCTCTATACCCCATACCCCCATCAGTTTCGGAGGAAATAGCTTGACAAGCTTTTGACAACGGCAGCGGGAGTTACTTTTTTTTAGAATAGACAGATGTGTATTGTTTTACCACTTTTCTCCCCCTTTTTGTTTTATGGACTTAACCGATTTGGCAAGTGAGCGGCTTATATTGACACAGGATAAAATTACTGTTTACTGACACAAATTCGCTAACTTGTAAAATTCAAACACCAAATGTTTACCCAGATATAGAGCAACATCTACATTCATTCTGACTATCAAGAATTCCTTCTTAAGGTGAAAGCTACAAAATAAAAAAAATGGTATTGATTACTAGAGAATGGCATTAACTTTTTAGTCTAAAGCAAAATAAGACCACTTTGATAATGTAAGGTTTATTTTGGAGAATTAGATCAACACCTGCCTATAGACACTTTAGGATAAAAGAAAACGTTCTCTTAGAAAAATAATTCAGTTTTGGTATTAATTTTTGAGCAAATAATTACACACCATTTAGTATGCTCCTGAATGGATGGTGGAAACATATAGATTTTTTTTAACTGTCCAGGGAAAATATCACTTTCGGGTAATCCCCATCTTGCTCTCGAAACAGAAAGGAGAATAAGGCGCCATACGCTGTACATCTCTGCGAAGTGTGGAAATCAGCATTTTCTTCTATTTTTAACCTTATCTTTTTTTAAATAATTTTATAGGTGTGTAAACGTGCAAAAGGATAACACTAAAGTAAGGAACAAGTCGGTGAGATACCCTAGAAAAATGAAATGCTGCTTCAGGTTAAAATAGCTACTTGTTTCAGGGTATAATATTTCTGGGTAGTAGCTATACCTGTTTTGCGCATTCAACTTTTATATCTTAAACATATTTTTCTTCCATTCTACTTATGCTTCCTTTTTAGGTATATGCCCAAAACAGCATTTCCTTTTTTACTGTGTATTTTAAGTTCGAAACTGACTGGACATGTCTAAAATAATTCAAATTCGCAAAAATATATGTCACCTTTCATGAAAATGGTTTTAAGTTGTGAAAAATATTTCCTCAACAGATTGCACCAAAACTTTTCCACCATCGTGAAAGTAATGTCAAGTTGTCAGAGTCTCTTGCGTAGTGTGGAAATCAGAGTTGAGTTTTCTTCTATTTTTCCCCTTATCTTTTTTTAATAATTTTATAGGTGTGTAAACGTTCAAAATGATAACATTAAAGTATTGAACAACTTGGTGAGATACACTAGAAAATTGAAATGCTGCTTCAGGTTAAAAAAGCTACCTGTTTCAGGGTTCAATGTTTCTAGGCAGTGGTTGTACCTGTTCTGCGTATTCAACTTTTGTATCTTTTGAGCATATTTTTCTTCCGCTCTACTTATACTTCCATTTCAGGTATATACACAATAAAAAATTTCATTTTTACAGTGCATTTTAGGTTCGAAACAAACTGGACATGTCAGAAAATAATTCAAAGTCGCAAAAATATATGTCACCTTTCAGGAAAAGGGTTTTTTTAAGTTGTTAAAAATACAACAGATTGCACCAAAACATTTCCACCATCGTGAAAGTGATGTCAAACTTTCAAATGAAAAATTAACCCGCGTTACCTTTTATGAACTACACTGCTGGCCACTGTAAATGCAACACCCTGACGGAAACATGCAAATAACATGAAATTTACAACATGCATTAGCGGAGGTGACATATGCAAATGATTAGAATTTCAGCACAGACGCACATCACGCGCACCTGTGGAGCCACTTCAAAGCGCTATTTAAGGCTTGGAGATTTCGACGATTTCAAGTTCGGCAATTGTGTTTTTCTTGTGGTTTTTTTCAAAAAAACGATCAAATATGCCTCGATGAAAACAGCGATCATCTTTTGATCAAGTATCCAAGCTCGACAGAGGAAGGATAGTGGCCTACCGAGATTGTGGATTATCTTTCAGGGAAATCGGTAGTCATGTTGAACGAAACCAAACAACTGTAATGCGGATATGCGATTGTTGGATGCAGGAGGATACGACGGACTGGCGTGTTCGATCGCATCCACCTCAGCGCACCACTTCACGTGATGACAGGCAAATTGTGCGCATAGCAGTGACGGATCGCTCAGTCACATCACGAACCATAGCACAGCACATGCAGTCTGTAACGCATCATCCAGTGTCTGCGCGTACCATTCGACGCCGTTTACAGCAGAGTGGTCTGTCCGCAAGACGTCCATTGCTTTGTCTACCCTTGACGCAGAACCACAGACGTCTCCGCCGCCAATGGTGCGATGACAGAAGGATGTGGACGGCAGAATGGAATGAAATTATATTTACTGACGAGTCACGCTTCTGTCTGCAACACCACGATGGTCGCATTCGAGTCTGGAGACACTGTGAAGAGAGGATGCTGAACAGCTGCGTTATGCACCGCAACACTGGTCCTGCACCGGGTATTATGGTATGGGGCGGTATTGGATATCACTCTCGCACACCTCTAGTACGCATTGCCGGTACTTTAAACAGCCAGCGCTACATCTCCGAGGTGTTGGAGCCAGTTGTCCTTCCTTTCTTCAGGGCTTGCCCACAGCCATATTTCAACAGGATAATGCGCGACCACACGCGGCACGCATTGTCCAACGGTTCTTCGTCAATCGCCAGATTGAATTGCTTTCCTAGCCGCCTCGCTCTCCGGATCTTTCGCCGATAAAAAACATGTAGTCTATGGTTGCTCTACGATTGACCCAGATTCCATCCCCAGCTGCCACAGCAGATCAACTTTGGCAACGTGTGTAAGCTGCTTGGTCTGCTGTATCCCAAGAACTCATCCAAAGTCTCTTTAAATCAATGCCCAGGCGTGTGGCAGCGGTGATCTCCAACAATGGCGACTACTCTGGCTACTGATTTTGGCAGGAACCACACTTCACAGAAGTCTATAAATTTAATCATTTGATACTTGGTCAACATGTTATCTACAAAATAAATTTTGTTGTGATATCTCTTGTCTTTCTTGGTGTTTCAATTTGGGTGGCCAGCAGTGTATTTCCAAAGTACTTTTTCCAAATAAAGGGCACCAATCACGATGACGTAGTCTGATGCACCGCCTACCTGATGTGACGTCAAGTCACGTGATAGCATAACCCCACTTCATGTTCCGCACCTCAGCCTGCCGATTCAAAACTCTCATTTTTATTCTACTTGACTACCACCACCAATAACTTTGAATTCAAGACAATGGATGACTTCGTAGATGAAAACAATTACTATAATCACTTTCCTTTAAAAAAACCAAAATCCTCCTCTTGATACTCACGATACTAAGGGTTCAGGTCTGGTAATCAAACCTGAATCTTCTTATCTTAAGACCACTTATTGAATTTCTTTTGTGTTGCGAATAAATTTGAGTATCGTTCATCTTCCTCATACTGCAGAAACCGAATTGACTACATTTGTGTAGTTAGTTTTTGCGAAAGTCAGATTTGTAATAAAGCTATTTTAAAATTTTTGTGAAATTCTGGGAAAACTTATGTTCACCTCTACAAGATTTACGCAAAATCCTAGAACTCATGATATTTTTAGTTGAAAGGAATAAATAAATCTCCCGTCTGAATTGAATTTAAAAGTTCGCCATTCTGAGGCAACTACTTTATTTTTTACTTCAAATCCTTGTTCTAATGTCCCTTAAAGTTTAAATGGCTCATAAATAAATTTTTCACGCCAACAGAGTAAGCATGCCGTTCTTTTGTGCAATCCCACCCACACGCAGTTTCATACCGATACGCTTATGAGTAAACTTTTCCATTTCCATTAATTTTGTTTCTATTACTGCAATTTTCTTACATCTGCCAGGTGCAAACTTAATCTTCTTTACTTCCTCACAAAGTAATAGCCTGCACTTTTCAAACAAGTTTCAAAGCATAAAACCTATTTCGCTGAAAAATGCGAACTTTCTCAACTAAATATTTTTCTCAAACTGAAGCAGCCTTTCGAAAGGCTACGACACACAATTTTAACAAGACATTATTTTAGTAATGTCAAGTTATCGCCGTTACAAATGTATAAAGCAAAATTCTAACGAGCTCTCCACCCCATATATTAAACAGAGATAAATTGCTACTAAAGATTATATTCCATTATGAAAGCAGAAGTAATTAAAAATCTTTCAAGTCTGTAAAACAAGTTTTATGTTCAATCATAGAATTTCTTGATGTTAGAATGATTTGTGATTGCTTTTAAAACTACAACTATTAATTTTTGTTTCTATTACTGCAATTTCCTTACAGTTGCCTGGTGCAATTTTATCCTTTTTTTTACTTCCCGACAAAGTAATAGCCTCAACTTTTCAAACAAATTGATATTCTACGCAGACTTTAAAGTCATGTTTGTCGATATATGTTCAGAGTTTTCATAATATTTGTCTTCATTCGATTCGAAACAGAGCGAATACATGTCTGTAAAAATTGTTCAGTCATTCGCAAACATGAATAAAAGGCATAATCATTAATTACCTAAATATTTTACTTTAGTCAAGACAGAGTGTAAATATTTATAGAGTTGAATATCGTAACATGGAGAGAAGCTTTCTCTAAATAGTTCATGGAGATTTTAGAGAAAATTTTGCTATTTCTACAATTAATAGTAAAATCTTTTTTTTTTCAATGGGGATTCACTTGTCAAACATTCGCCTATACTACGCCACAGTTTTACTGTCCATCTTATTATGGGGGCACCATATAGACCAGTTATGGCAAACTTTTTGAGAAGAGGGTCAAATTTTGTTCACATTTTGTTTTAGTACTAGCTCGCCACTATGTCAGTGGCGTCACTTGGAAAGAGGGAGGGGAGGATGGTTAAAAACTACTTTTTTTTGTTTCTCACTTTCAAAATACTCTAAAAAGTTTACGTTTCCTTTTTGTTTTAGAACTTTTACTTTTGCAAGTGAAGAGCAAATAATTACAAGATAAAAAGAACTTTTTATATACCATGTTTTTAAATTTTCTGTTGAATCATATAAACTTGACAATTCTATGTATTAATAAATACTTTTTAAAAAATTTTTGATGAATTATCCCATCAGCTTGAAAGAAAATGAAGTTAATAGGAAGTTAACTTGAATTTAACTTTTCTTTCCCGTCCCAGGTAATAGATGGCTGCACCAGTCTACAAAACAAAATTAACTGAAAAAGAATTCAAATCTGCTTAAAGATGGCTAAAAGTATTAAAATAATGCATTGCCATCGTGTTCTGAGCTATTGTAAAAGTTTCAAATGTCTAGCTCGTCGATAAGTTAGTTAAAAATCGATTGCAAGATTTGTACCGGACAAACACACACACACAAACAAACAAACAAGAAAGCGAGTTAATAAAAACATGGTAAAAATAAAGGTCGACGTCTAAAAATTGATATGATAGGCGTGATACCATGAATTCCCGTACCAGGTGACACCATGCCCAGTCGGCAGTCGCTCTTGCACTGAGTATTTGAACGAACAAGCAATAAAGAATGTTACATACATATTATGAAATATTATTTATCAACAGATATAGTTACAGGTATGTATATGTATAATAAAGTTAAAGTATATTTAATGAGAAATCTGTTGTCGTTTATATTCAGATAGTTTCTTAATATTTAATATTTTAGATAGTCTCTTAATATCTGAATATTAATTCTTAATATTCAGATAGTTTCTTAATATTATTTATAATATTATATTCAGATAGTTTCTTAATATTAGAAACTATATGAAGAAAATTATATATTTCGTCATATAGTTTCTTAATATTTTCTTTCAGATAATTTCTTAATTATAAGTTCATATTACGTATTTATTAGTTTAACGTATTTCGCTGTCACTTCATTGCCAAGTATATTTCTATTGGTAGATTTTACAAAATTCATTGAAGGAAACGATTTTTCACTCGAATATGTAGACCCAAACATCGTTACAAGATCATTAGCAAGTTTCTTTATTGATATAAAATTATTTGGTAAAGAATTCCATACGTTTAATATATTTTCAATTTCTAGTGTGGGATCATTATTATCTGCACTACTTTCACACATTTTTTTCTTCTACTTCGGAAATCAAGTTTTCAAATTTATTTTTTCCACACTATCACACTATGCTGCTTTGAAATTCAACTAATTCCATTTTTAAATTATGGATATCTAGCCACATAAATTCGGTTAACTCCATTGTTTCGAATTCCGTTTTGTATGGATATAAAATAAACTGAAATGTATTTTCCATACTTTAAAATCTATTAAATCTCTCTTCAAAAGCTTGTTTTATTTCCTGTATAATCATTAAATATTTTTAATTGCATTTTCTTGAACGTCAAGCGAATTTTCAAAAATTATTGTGATTTGAAAATGTTTTTGTAACTGAGGAAAATATTTCATGGTTTTCATTTCCAAATCCTTACTAAAGATGTCAAGTTTCGTCATAAATATTTTAATATTTTCAAATATCATTAAAACAATTTGTCCGTTTCCTTGAAGTTTTTTATTCAGTTCATTAAAATTCTGAGTGATGTCGCATAAAAAAGTCATTTAACCAATCTATATTTGAAAATTCTCCAAAAGTATTGTTTTTTCATTCAAAAAGAGCTTAATTTCTTTTAATAAAATGGCAAACCGATTAAGAACTTGATCGCAGCTTATCCATCGAACATTGTTGTATGTCAAAATCCCTGAACACTTATTTTCTCTAATAATTGTGGGAATTGTCGTTTATTAAGACCTCTTGCGTTTATAAAGTTGATGACTTTTATTGCAACTGGCATTACATTGGAAAATGTTTTTAAACCTTGCTTCGCACATAGAACTTGCGGTGTATTATACAATGAAATTCAGTCAGAGAAAGTGTAATGTTTTGCTGAAGAAACTGAATAAAACCAATGTTTTTCCCCACCATATTGGGTGGCACCGTCTATTGTTACAGAAACAATTTTCTGTAGGTCAATATCCATTTCTTTAAATGCAATATCAAATTCATTAAAAATATCAAGACCGGTACACTTCCCTTTCAACGCTATTAGTGTCATTAGCTCTTCTTTCATTATATTGACTGATTTATATCGAGCAAAATCTGCTAATTGTGCTCAACCATTTACATCAGGGGTGTCAAACTCGAGGCCCGCGACGAACATTTTTGCGGCCCGGCCAATATATTGGCACACAATAATATATAATAAAATAACCGACGCAGAATTATTATAAGATAGGAAGAATTCGCTAAATGTTTTTTCAATGATACTCTTTTTTTGCTATTATTAAACAAAATGCATATATTTATGTTGAATATACTGTAATTAGGTAAATAAACCTACGTTTCTATTAATATTGATTTTTTTGCGGCCCACAAATAGTTAAACCTTGTTTGTTTGGCCCAAGGTAGCCTTTGAGTTTGACACCCCTGATTTACATCATTACTCTCATTTAAAGCAATTGAATACATTTCTGCATAATTTAAGTCGTTATGTATTTGTGAACAAATATTTCTTTCAAGTATTACTCGATCTTTAATTTTATTGCGATTTATTGGTAACTCATTTATACGCTTTATAATCAAGTCTTTTTCTTTAAAATCTGAAAACAAAGTAGCACTACGTTCTAAAAACACTTGTTTTACAAAATCCCCTTCTGAAAGAGGTTTCCGCTGGCGAGCAATGCAATGGGCAACTTGAAACTAGCAGCTGCAACCGAAATGAAAACTAGCAGCTGTAATGTTATAATTTGGAATCAAAAAAGTTTTTTAAACACTGGTGTGTGAATGATTCTCTTTTTTCATTTGTAAAAAATATGTTCTTCTCTCTTCATCTGTTGAAAGGCCGAGATAAGAATGCAACTTTTCATAATGTCTTTTTACATTGTATGTACCTGAAGTGACTTTTTCGTTACAATTTACACACACAGTCGTTTAATTCTTTTCAATTGCACCATATTTATCAAACCATTCTGTTTGATATGGTCCAGAACTTGTATCGTTTTTTTTTTTGATTTTTTTAACCGCCGATATAGTACAGGGCTACAACTAAAAATATTGATATTTAGGATACAATAATTTAAGAAGAAATTTCTAATTAACGTACTTGATATACATACCTATGTAGATGAGAAACTTTAATAGTAAAAAAAATAATACTGTTCAATTATTAAACACTTCTAGACGCGTACGACAAAGCTGCCATTTAGTTCAGCACTGGTACATCTCCACGTTCTACGATGGAACGAATATGTATGGAAGTCAAGTTTATGACTAACTGTCATGAGTCCTACACCCTTGGCGACAAAATGACGAAACAAAACGTTTCACGACCATGTACGTCATACACCGGTGCAGTGATGCGATAGAAAATCAGGTAGCCAATGCCCCCTTGGAAACTTTTTCTTATAAATTCTACATTATAAATACTTTATTTTTTAATATTTTTGATTGTCAGTTCTGTCTTATATGATATAAAATATAAGATTATAAAAATCAATGCGTGGGTCAGTGCCTGACCCGCGAATCATATGTTCACCATCCCTGATATAGGCGTACAACATTACCCCCTATGGAGGGATGACACAAACGGGGGCATTTTTCGTGGCACGGCACCGGGATTCGATCCGAGCACCCTCAGCACCGACAATCAGCGCGCTATACCACAGGGCCGCCACAAGCCCATAGTAACATCTAACATGGTTGAATATGAAAAAGACTTTACCCATGATAAACATTGAGTGGCAAATTCATAATGACTACCTGACAATTTTATACAAATTATCCATGAAGTCACGCAGTTTCTGCTAGAGGGCTACATATGGGTATGGGTATAAGGGATTGATGGATGATTGTAAAGACAGTTGCAGTGGTTTGCTTCAGATAAAAGGGCTGAAAAACGTGATTCGATGGACTTTGAACGTAAGATGATTGTGGGTGCTAGAAGCAATGGAGATAGTATCCCCGAAACTCCTCCACTTGTGAAGTGTTAAAAAGCAAATTGCTGTTCGTGTTTGCGTAGGCTACAAAACAAAAAACGTAAGGTTTCAAGGTAAGGTGTGTGGTCGTTACAGTCTACTCAATGTTCGAGATGAAAAGAGAGCGTCCAGACTTGTCTAGTCCAAACGAAGGGCCTCAGTACGTCAATTAAGGCTAAACTTAATTTGACACCAACTCTGGTGGCTTCTCAACATACTGTTCACCGCATTTACACTGTATGAGGAAAGGAAGGCGAAGGGCTGCTTTGAAGCCTTCGCTGTCTGCAGCTCACAAGATCCAAAGTCTCCATTTCGCACAGGATCACAAGGACTGGACAGAAACTTACTGGGGAAGCGTACTGTGGTCCTCAATGCATCAATTACACCATGCAGATGGCAGGTTGAAAAACCGGGAAAACAGCACGAAAGCGTGGACTCTGAAGTTCATTGCCAAGATACTTCAAGCTAACGGAGGCAATGTTATGTCTGGGGGATGTCCTCCTGGTACTGTTTGTTCGCTTTAATTCGTGTGGAAGAACGTTTGAATGCCAAAAGGTATTTGAATATTTTTGCTGACTAAGTATATCAGTTGTTTTACACATTGTCCCCAAATAGTTTTATAAGCAGGGTGGAGTTTTACCTAACCAGGGTGACCTACACAGTCACCAGATCTCAGTCCAAATAAGTATTTGTGGGATGAGATCGAAGGGGCATCCGGCATCTGGATCCACAACCATAAAATCAAAGAGAATTTCTAAATTTTCAGAACTGCTTAAAAAAAGACAAGTGCAGTTCATCGTAAATGTTTCAAAATTATCAAGCCAACTAACATCTCATAGAGTCCATATCAAAGAAAATAGCAACAGTATTGACAGCACAAAGTGACCGAACAATATACTGATTACGTTGTCATAATAAAATCTCTTGGTGTACCTGGAGTATCTGAAGCCTTCAGCATCTGAAACTTTAAATATAATTAGAATATGCCAATTTACATGTATAGGTAATGAATATTTATGAAGAGATATATATAATGTCTCTAAGAATACTCAAAACCGTGTTTACCTATTAAGATTTGGCGATCTTTAAAACTCTGTGGAGCAAACTCTGATGGTGCATTCACATTGGACAGAGTTCTCTCCCCGACTCTCCTGTCATCACTTAGTCACTGTAACATTAGACACGGTATTTAGAACCACCCCCATTCCCTCCCGCAAGATTTCTGGCGGGTGTCTTGATGTGGTGTCTCCCCCGACCCAGCTCGACACCATTTGACCCGCTGACCCCACTCTCTTTCTTTGAAGGACCGCCAGAGGAGGCGATCCGGCGCAGGGAACAGAGTACAGAAGACATAAATCACTGGCAGAGGCAGAGAGCGCTGTGACAGTCTGTACGCGCTATGAGATTTTAGACCCAAATAATAATTATATGTTTGCTTTATCTTACAGCTGTGAAATCATCAATCCTTTCCACACAGAATAACAGCCGTGGGAGGGAAAAGTTTATCACCCAGGAAATCCAACTCGTCGGAAGTAGATTTTTAACGGAATCAACTAACCAGATGTTAGAATTCTAGAAAAGGTCATTTTATGATTTAAACAGACGGATGTTTACAAAGCATATTGAGTGTTTCATGGAAGTCAAATAAGAAAGCGTGGATAACCACTGAGATAATGAGCGATTGGTTGGTGGAGTTAGCAAAATGAAAAAACAAAAGAGAAATATCATTCTGTTCATGGACAATGTTACAGCCAATTTCAGGGAATTATGCGCAGCTTTAAAGTACTATACAGAAATCTGCTTCTGACACATATTATTTCCTGCAAATCCAGCGAAGAGTTGGCAAAATCGGTATCTGTTTTGGGTGCAATTTCCTGGACTACGTCAGCCCTTAAGAAGGTGGAACCTGGGTGCGTTCTAAAATGTTTTAAGAAGACGGGATTTTTGAGTACAAGCGAAGTGGCAACTGACAGCACTACCGAAAAAAGCAAAAATAAACTTGCGGATCTAGTAGCCAATTTGGATTCAAATGTCAGCGTTGAAGAGGAAGTCAAGATAGACGACGATTTATCCATTGAGGAAGAAAACCTGTGTGTTTCCAATTTCATTCATCGGGCCACCACTGAAGCACTGGCCCTTTCTGAGGATGATGATGAGGAATCGCCAATGGAAGACTGCAAAATCAAAGATTATTCGGAAACACTGAAATACAGCGAACAATTCAAACATTTCTTTCTGAACAACGAAGATTCGGAGGGACTAGCAAGCTAAATCCTATGAAGATTCATCTTGAAAAACAGGTTTGTTCTGTAAAAAAGAGAAATCAAACTTTGTTAAGAGATCTTTTCAGCAGTAATTAAAATAATTTAGCTACTATACATTGTATTTTGGGATTATTTAATGCAAGATGAAAGGATTAGCACACAATAAAAAGTAAAAGTAGTAAATAGTTATTCTTTTCTTGCTTAATAAATTTTTCCTTTTTAATTAAAATTGCAGCCGTAATTTTCAATCAAATATCAAACAAAAGAGCAAAAACTATTTTATAAAAATGTTGTCCTCCCCAATAGCGGACACCTCGTAATAACGGACAACACTTTTGGTCATGTGACCGTCCGGTTTTCGGAGGCACCACTGTATATATAATGTAAAAACAGTGTCCACCACAGAAGTGTAGTCGCAAGCTCGACGTAGCTATTTTTTCTGGGGAAACAAACTCTTAACACATTAAATCTTTAATTTGATCGCTCCTCCAACATCCGTCTTTTCTATTTTATAGCCCAGCGCTACAGCGATAGGTCCGATAAGGAGCAAGTCTCTCCGTGTCTGCCACCACAAAATATTCTACAAAAGCTATATATATATATATATATATATATATATATATATATATATACAGTGGAATCTCGATCTATCGTTTTTCAAGGGACCGATTGAAATGAACGATAAATGCGGGAAAATGATAGATGCGGAAACATAACAAAGCAATAGGATCGTTGGGACTGGATAAAATGAACGACACATACGGAAAAACGATGGATCCGAAAACGATAGATCGAGATTCCACTGTATATATATATATATATATATATATATATATATATATATAAGATATATATATATATATATATGTATATATATATATATATATATAAGAATAAATTAAACTTCTTTCCAGCGAATTCTAATATAGCGCTTTTCTTCCAAAATCCACATATAGATATTTCACATGTCTTTGATAAATCGTATATATACGTTCCCAATACACAATAATTTAAAGCCATATATATTAAAAGAAAAGGGGAATAGTGTTTATTTTAGAAGATAACTTATAGGCCATGAAAATGTACTATAAAAAAGATAGGGAATTAAAATATTTTTTGGC
Organism: Dolomedes plantarius; assembly: GCA_907164885.2. Lineage (NCBI taxonomy): Eukaryota > Metazoa > Arthropoda > Arachnida > Araneae > Dolomedidae > Dolomedes > Dolomedes plantarius. The sequence goes on along the minus strand of OU015493.1, from coordinate 20,939,914 downwards.
CAACGTATATTTATATACATCATTAGCTCAGATTTGTAGCATCTATGAGTATCGTTTTTAATTACCTTTTTGTAAATAGTCCAATATCCTCGCCAATATTTCATTATCTCTTTCGTATGCCCAGGCAAACAAAGTTACGCTTTACACCACTGCAATCATCGAGTGAGCGTCAGTTAGTTCTCTGGCAACCAAACAGATTTCGTAGAAAAAGCTTGGTTTGGACTTGGCCGCTCCATTATTATTATTATTAGAAGTTTTATTTGCAAAACTTTGCAAAGAATTATCTTGAAATTCCCGAAAGAAAATTGAAGCACGGGAAATATCGATGAATTGATAACGAGTGCTGATGATTTTTGTATGGATCGAATGGACAGGATTATTATGACAGGGGTTCTGATTGCACTTGTAATGCGGTTTATTACAGAAAATATTTAGTCTCCTTTTGCTGTTTTCTTGTTTCTTCTGCATACACATAGGAGTACATTTTAAGTTTTAGTGAAACAAATTATTTTATAGGTTTTGATTTACATTCATCCTTGAAATAACCAAGCTCACTAGAATGAATATTATACAAAATGTGTTCTTTTGGATAGTCATTCATATCAATATTGTCTCTAAAATATTTTTATATCTTGATAAATATCATCAGCATATATCTGCATAACTAACGAATCTGTATCGGTATACAAAAGATTACATTTTTGATTATACCGATTTTTTAATTTATCATAGTAAGTACGATACATGTGCAACTTGGATAAATCTAAAACCCCGTAATCTACATAAAGTGGCTTGTTTAAAACCAAATTAGTTAGTAACCGTCAAAGCATGACGCCTGGATAGTAAGTAAATATTACTCAACCCATCATTGTCATATGTTTAAAATCATAATATTAAGAATAGAGAAATACACTTCAAAAATTACTATTGAACCCAATAAAAAGACATATGGTTACACAACAGCACCTAAATAAGAAAATTCTTTCAAGTTTAATTCTATATCTCACAAACACAATTAAAAATAAAAATGAAAGAGAGAAAGCTAGGTAGATACCTCGGAATAAACAAATTAGCGGGTTTATGCGGCCTCGTGCTTAGTAAGTATCTAAAGCCGGATTTAAACATGTCACTGAACATGCGCAGAATGCAATTTTAACTGTAAATTATCGCTAATTAATAAAAATTGCAGTTACAAAAACCAAATTACGTCCACAACATCTATGAACTAACACATCTATAGATTAAAATCTTTCGTTTAAGACCAACCTGAAATAAATTGATACAATCGTTTTCTCTCACGGACTGTCCAAATAATCACCTTAGAAACTTAAATATATAGATTGATGTTTTCGTCAAAACGTAAAAGAAGAGCAATGTATATTCCTGGAATAAAAATATCTCCTAGTCGTAATATAGCAAAATTACTACTGTTCAGCGAATTTTCTAGTAAATCTTGTGGAAAGACCACTAAAAAATATAAAGAAATATATGTTTAAATTGTTGTACTTTAATAATATAACATATGGGACAGAAATTAAAATAATTAATTCCCTCTATTTTACACTCTGGTGTAATTAAACCTGAATAAAAAGGGCCAAACTTATAATCAATTGCATTTAAAATTTAATACAGTTACTAAATATTTACAGAAATTAGCCTCTAACTGAAAGGAATCTTTGAATATCTGTAATAGACACACTAATCTAACAGAAACATTTGTTTCTTTAATTAAGTTAGAAAGAAAGTCAACAAATTGAACAAATGTTTATGATTAACAATGGTAAACATAACTTCAAGATACTACAAAAATAAAAGAGAGGGAGCAAAATATAAAGATATAATATAACATTTAGGTTTAATCCATAAACAAAACATAACGTTATCTTTTAAAAAACTTAATAATTTTAAAACACACTTTATAAGATTATCCATTTAATTAGATTATCCCAAAGGCTTTTAAAAGCATGGGTTCTATGATCATAGCTAATTATGAAACTGGTGATCATTTATGTTATTCTTAAAGTTCAAGAATAACATTTAAAGGTACATTTTTTAGGTGTAAGCCACATTCCTTGACCACATAATTTAAATCTTTATTAAATGTCGAAACTTTCTAGGTCTATGAACATAGATAGTTTTTTAACAGCAAAAACTAAATAAATAACTAATTTTAGCAAACTAAATTTAAAACTCTTTTTTAACAACAAAAACTAAATATCGCATAGTAAGGCGAAAAGAACAACTTCAGAATTCTCCGATTCTAAAAGAACATACACACAATAAAAAGTTTTAACATCTACAATGCAAAATATTTTTTTCTTCGACTAGAGAGAAATGAACTTACATTTAATTGGAATTTCAAAAGATTTTGAAACAGTTACCATGACATCGGTGGCAAAACCCTGGAAGACATTAAATGGTTTACAAGGAAAAATAAAGAAATAACATGCATAGGAAATCTTTAAAACTGAACACTCTAAATTTCACTGACTTCCTTTCAATAACAATAATTACCCAGAAAATGTCATAAATAAAAAGACCCCCTAGTAAGGTGTAACCAATGATGAAAGTGTTTACATGCAAAAACTCCACACCATTTACAGCAAAAGATATTCCGAAGATACTGTTCACTATCCAGTGCTGAAAGAGAAAAAATATTTATCAGCGATATTGTTGAATTTGCATACAAAAATTCAAAACATTTCAAATAAGGGTTAAAATGATAGCTTAATTTTTATTACATATACTTTACATAAAAATTATTTACTATATCAGCACATTCAAAATTACAGAGTTTGAAATCCAACATAAAATTCCCCTTTTGCATTTTAATTAAAGCAAAGTTTAAAGAAAAAGGAAAAAGCCCATTTTTTATAGTTATTTAAAATTTAATACATTTCACAAACTAAAATGTCCAAAAATTCAGAAACATACCCATAGTGATGATGTCATGAATTGGATGAGAAAAAGAACTTTAGTTTTATAATACTATTAATTTTAGTTGTTACTATGGTTTAGATATTATTATTAAGGAGACTCAAACTGTTATTAATTAAGTATTTCGAATATATCACAAAATAATATTATCGGACAAAATACTTTTTTTTAATTGAGAATAGAAGGATGAATTCTATAAGAATTCTATAGAAGGATGTTTTGTACCCTTAACAGATATAAAAAAAATTCTTACCTTAGGCTGACATATCTGGTCTGCATTTGAAGCGTATGAAAATACAAGCATTCGGATTATTTTTATATCCAATTTTCAGCTTCGTGGACTTTGTTCTAGAAGGAGACTTACATAAATTCGCTGCACAAACAAGTGATTGTAGGAGGTTGCGATAAATACGAAGTTAACCTTGGGCTGACATACAGCTTCCTGGAATTTGTTCTAGAAGATGACTTACGCATATTTTCCGCATAAGCAAGTTATTACAGAAGGAAAAATACATAGTAATCTTGGTCGTCGCATTGCATGTCGCATTGCATGTTGCGTGGTCATGTTGATTGATTCTCTTACATTGTCGCTAAAAGAACATTCGATAGATTTCAAATTTACCTGAAAAGCGTGTCTTGAAAAACGTGGATCTTTAATCTTCATAAAGATGTGAAAACTGTCAGTCAAATTGCCCGGCACTTTTCAGCATGATAGATATATATATGGTGATCCTCTGCAAGTTAATTTAAAGTCCCAACACCAGAGTTCCAACATGAAGTGGATTTTTATCTTCTGCCTCACAGCCTCCATGGTAAGTTGTGGTTTGATGTTCCAAACTTTTAAAAAGAGCAGCTGTATTATGCCAGGCCGCAAAATTTACCCGTCACCTCCTGAGGCTTTGTAATATTTCTTACAAGGTTTTAAAGAAATACACAGAAATATTTATTGATTATGGGGATAATCAAGGGTATAATAATGAGTAATAATTTTTTAGTTTCTCATCTTTAAGTATTATGCAGCACTCAAGAAGAATTGCATAATCCGGTTTCTGATGGATCCGAATGCGCAACTCTATTTTTTCGAATATGAATAACATAATAATTACATAAGTAAAATAATTTGTGGTGCATTCCTAAATGGAAAAAATGATCCACCTTATTTCTTGCAAAAAGGCCAAGTAATGCGGTTGAATACCTAATTTTTAATACCTAGGTAATGTTTTTCGATAATGGGTCCCATTTAAAACTTTCTCTCTATTTAAATGGGAAAGATAAAACTTTTGATAGGAAAGATAAAACTTCACCTGTTAAGAATTCAAAAAATTTATCAAAAGAATAAACATGTCTTCGAAGATTAGAAAAGTTTACAGGATCATGAATAAACTCTTTACACATGATCGTCTGTCTTAATTACATTGAATTTGGCAGAAGAAACCTAATCGTGGGCAAACCGGTATATAAAAAAAAGTCAAAATATAAAAAGTAGAAATGTCACTGTTTCTTGCCGCACAGCAAAATAGCTGTAAAAGTAATGTTATCGCGGTAAAAATTATTGTTCTCGATTCAAGCATTTAGTGAATCATAAGGAATTCTTATAAATATCATGAAAAATTCACAGAGGCATATTCTTGTTTCTCAAAACTTATTACATCAGCTCTTGTGAAACTTCCTATGCCAAATAATGCCTCTCTTACAATCTGCGTCATTTTACCTAGCCACCCAACTTCTGATAAAGAATTTATTCGAATAAACTTTAAGTTAAGTACCACAGGCTTATCTGAGCGACAAAAGTTAGAACACTTAACTACGCTATTCTATCCTCATCTCTGTAGAAAACAAAGAGAGTTTCCACAATCTGGATCAAGGCTAGAAAGCAAATAATTTTTTTACTAATTCTCCATTATAAAGGGGAACAAAATAACCTAAGATTATCCTTTTTAGCTCGTTTCGGTTGAAAACAATCGTTGTATCTTAAAGATTAAACTAGTATAAGTTGGAATAAATAGGGCTGCAAACATATAAAAATCTGAAACTCGAAGCTAAATTTCGTGTTTGACCAACTCATAGATAAATATTTCTTGGATCGTTAGCCCAACAATCTAGTTATATGTGTGTGTGTATGTGTGTGTATATGTTTGTGTGTGGGTATATATATATATATATATATATATATATATATATATATATATATATATATATATATATATATATATATATATATATATATATATATATATATATATGCGTGTGTGTGTGTCTGTGTCTTTGTGGGTGTGTTTCTGGGACTAATGAATTGGTTAATGCTTCTGAACCTTTATTGTAACCTTTTCTGTGATGGGGAAACCTTTTCTGTAGCACAAATTTGTGTGTCTATTTAAACATCTTTGAATTTGCATGTATATTTTCTTGATATATGTACCTACATACTTGCATAGTGTGTGTATGTGTAAAAAAGTACCTTTACAAAAATTCTATATTTAAATTATCATTCAATACATTAACGTATTTCTAAAGGTGACTGCAATGCCTGCAGCGCCTGCAAGGCGTGCAAGGGCAGCAACGGCTGCGACGGCTGCAACGGCTGCGACGGCTGCCACGGCTGCCACGGCTGCGACGGCTGCCACGGCTGCAACGGCTGCGACGGCTGCCACGGCTGCAACGGCTGCTACGGCTGCTACGGCTGCAACGGCTGCAACGGCTGCGACGGCTGCAACGGCTGCGACGGCTGCAACGGCTGCCACGGCTGCAACGGCTGCAACGGCTGCCACGGCTGCAACGGCTGCGACGGCTGCAACGGCTGCCACGGCTGCAACGGCTGCGACGGCTGCGACGGCTGCAACGCGTGCAAGGCGTGCGACGGCTGCCACGGCTGCAACGGCTGCCACGGCTGCAACGGCTGCAACGGCTGCGACAGCTGCAACGGCTGCGACAGCTGCAACGGCTGCGACAGCTGCGACAGCTGCGACGGCGGCAACGGCTGCGACAGCTGCAACGCCTGCAACGGCTGCCACGGCTGCAACGCCTGCGACAGCTGCAACGGCTGCGACAGCTGCAACGGCTGCGACAGCTGCAACGGCTGCAACGGCTGCGACAGCTGCAACGGCTGCGACGGCTGCGACGGCTGCAACGGCTGCGACGGCTGCGACAGCTGCGACAGCTGCGACACCTGCAACGCGATCAAAGTATGCAATGCATGGAACGCGGTCAAGATATACAATGCCCATGTGGGTGGGTGGTTAAATAAACCACCTGTAGTGAACTTCTATTCTTCCATTCTCATTCCAAACATTACCGTATTTTTAAAGGTGATTGCAATGCCTGCAATGCCTGCAAAGCCTGTAACCCCTGCAGCATCTCCAACGCATACAGTAGGTAATCCAAGAAACTCTGAGACACAGAAGTTTAATGGCAAATATGAAACTGTATTGAAAGTTTGCCAAGAATAAAAGAAAAGATATTATCTTAGTTTTTCCGTATTTCTCCGAGTTTGACTCTTTTATTCTATAATAACGAATAATTCTAATCTCTACGGCCCCCTCCGCTTTCGCGGCCAAGATTTAACTGGGAACCAGCCTCGCCACAGTAATCCTGCCGGCCCGAAAGGACCCGCAGGACAAGGCGCACAAAAGAAAAACCGCACCAGGTTCCATTAGTACCTAGCCCAATTTTTTTTTAAATAACAAACTTGTTACAGAGTTACAAGATACATAATTATAAATACCCAATCGAACGGTCTGTGGTTAACTACCAGGACCTAAATTAATAAAATTAACACAAGAAATTAATTAACTAACCATGGCACTAACACCAACAGTCCAAGGCTAACTTCCTGGACCTAAACAAATTAAATTAGCATAAGTATTAAAATATCTAACAATAACATAAACTGGCAGTAATACCAGCAGCTATGCCTCCACCAGAATAGAAACCCATGGCCACTATAGAACCTAGTTTGAACAGTATTCACAATTACATTTACACTAAATCAAATATATAACAATAGTTTACACAATATGCATTTAAATATAATATAATTTACACAAATATATACATTGTAATAATATATTCACTATTCAATACAATATATAACACAATACGACACTAAATTAGAATATAATAAAATATATAAAGAAAGAATTGCGTTATTATTTATACAAAATACACAACAAAACAGAAACGATAAGAAATAGTTATGTGCACAAACAAGCAAAGGCATTAGCTGCCAAACTAAGCAAAAGGAAGATGTTGATCCATTAAATCAGATACAACTTTAGAAATATTTTTTTGCAATAGAAATCACCGAAGGATTTCTCCTTCGACCAGTTCTCGTAGCCCAAAGGTAAGTTAACCCTATATTTTGTAAATATTGGGCAATCGAATAAACAATGATCAGCGGTTTGAATAGCCTGGCAAGGACATATATTAGTTTTATTGTGAAATTTGTTCTGCGAAAGAGCCCTGACCTGTTATAGCTTGATTTAAATAGAAGTCAGCACTTATTCTATGTATTTTTACTTCTTTAAATATTTCTTTTACCCTTCTGCCTGTGGTACTCGTGTTCCAGATATGCTGCTATTCACAAATCTCTTCTTTGTGCAGTAACTTTCTAATTTTATTCTTTGTCCATTTATATGAGAATTTTATTGTATGTAATTCTGTAGCCTCCTTCTCAAATCAGTCAGCTTCTTCGTTTTCCATAATACCAAAGTGAGCCTTGACCCAGTGGAAGACCACATGAATGTTATTGTCTTTAATTTTATGTTTAATATCATCGATTATTTCACCTTTAAAATTTAGTGCTTTCAACGCTTCAAGGGCACTGCGGGAATCACTGTACAATCTTATATATTTTTACTAATCATGGAATTGATTGCCACTTGAATTGCCCTGAGTTCGGCGGTATAAGAATTTGCTCTCTCTAATTTTTCCCTGATTTTCTCAATTTCTTTACCATCCTCATAAATAACTACCCTAGCCCCAGCTCTTTCATCCTTTTTAGAACCGTCCGTAAAGATTTTTATATTTGTTTTGGGGTCTAAATCGTAAATCCAGTCAAAACTTATTAACTCATTCAAAGTTCTAATTTTCCTTTCCCTAGTTATGCTGTTGTTTCCATTATATTTATTTCCATTTATTTTAATTTCTTCCTTATTATCGTATAGCCTGTATAATTGTTTCGCCGATTTGGCCTTCAGGTGTAAAGGAACGCATCCCGCCAAAATGTTAAGTGCGTCTGTACAAGTAGTTCTATAACATTTCGTCATGAAAAGCAGTGTAACGTCCTCGGTGGAAAAAGAAGACACACGAGAGACAATTTTGTAACACAGAGCTTGTATTAAACCAATAAAACTGTACACTATGTACAAGACAGAGAGTCAAGGCTCCTCTGCATATGAGAGGTTCTATAGGAACCAAAATATCGTTTACAATAGCAGATGAATCTCTCCACTTGTAAAAACGGGAGCCAAGAGAGGAAATTTCAGGCCTTCGGTCCGCACAGCGCCCTATCGGCCCTGCTTGTCGACGGACAGATGCGAGGCTCAATAATCAGCTACCTCTCTTCTTGCTTCCCCAAAAATCTCTGCGTCTCCTTTTCAGCCAGCTGGCCGGCGTGAGGGGGTTTGCAGAAGCCACCCCCGATCGTTTCTTGGAAACGGGAAGAATTCGCAAAGGGATGGGCTTTTGCTTGGGTGGCCTTTTTCCCCCGAAAAGGGCCAAGACGTAACAGCAGATATGGTCTTTGAATTTGCATGAGCTTTCTTTGAATAATTTCTAAATCATTATACCAAACCTCGGCTGCATAGAGTATTATTTTTTCAACTACAATTTTATACAGTTCTATAGTAATTTCCGGCTGTATGCCCCAGGTTTTTTTAGAAATTGCATTCAGTTTATAGAATAGTTTTAAAGCTTTATCATTAATGTTCTCCAGGTGGCCTATGAAATTAAGTTTTGTATGGATGTATACTCCAAGATATTTTATTTCATTTTGATATTTAACATTTTCCTTGCCAATTTTAATCGGTGGTTTTGTAATTATTTGCCCTTTACTAGGCACAATCGTATAATTACATTTGTCTATACTTATTTTTAGACCATTCTTATGAATCCAATCGCTACAATAGTTTAGTATATCTTTAACATAGGGGGTAAATTTGTATGAAACTGGAGATTTTATCAATATTATAATATCGTCTGCGAATGCTTGAAGTTTGATTTTTTCATTATAACTGTATGAAGTCAGTAAATCATTTATCACGATCAGCCATAGAATGGGCCCCAAAGAAGAGCCCTGCGGAACTCCAGTATTATAGTCTATTAGTCCTTTATTTGTCTTTATTTTCCTATCGGTGATATAACTAATTAGAATACCTTATAAATAATTTTCCAGATTAAGTTGTTTAAGTTTATTGATGAGAATATTTTTCTTAATGGAGTTGAAAGAATTTTGAATATCAATGGATACTATACATGTGTGTTCTTTATTACTCTTGTTTTCTCTGATAAAACTTATAATATTATCCAAAGCCTGGAGAGTTCCTAAACCCTTCTAAAACCATATTGGCTATTAGATAGTAGCCTCTTAGACTCCAAAAATATCCTTAGTGTGTTTGTTATTAACTTGCCCAAAACTTTGCCCAAAACCGGCAGCAAGCAGATGGGTCTATAGGATCCTAATAATTTCAGATCTTTATTTTCCTTAGGAAAAAATATTACGACAGCCTTTTTCCATTCTCTGGGGAAATATTTTTCTTTTAATCATCTATTAAATAAATGTTTGATTAGTTGTTTATTGCTGTTATAAATTTCTAAAATAACACTCAATGTAAAACCGTCGTATCCAGGCGCTTTATCATTTGCTGTTGTACTGATAATATATTCGATTTCTGTAAAAGTAATTTCTTGAAACTCATCCACAGTAATATTTATGTTTTTATTTTCCATTTCCGGATCAAATTTAAAGTGGTATTTTTAAAGAAGTTTTAACAACGAATAAATTCCATTTACAATTGTGAGTTTGGGTCCCTCCCCTCGCGTTTATTATTAAAGTGTTAATTAACTTCGGTACCCTACAACTGCCCATAGTCTACTGGGTATCAGAAAGCACCGTAGTTACAGTTAATAAGGTAATTTATTCTAAATTGCCTACCGATACCTCCCCGTGGAGAACCCTGAGAGTTTGTTACAAGACATTCCGCTATCTCTGGGAGAGAGGGAGGGTAATTATTGCCCTCAGCAGGAAGAAGAAAACGGACCACATGAAAGAGCAGCGCTTGTGCATTGAAAAATGGTGAGAGAAATATTTACCAGCCTGAATAATATAATTAGAGATTCTAAACGGGGAGGCGATACTAAAAGGCAAATGAATGAGGACGTTCTTGAAATAGTTACAGTTACAAATGAACAGGAAAAGATAATTCAATTTTTTGCTGGGAGAGATTAGTATTTTAGAGAAAAATATGAGGAAATTTAGAGGAGCATGCTACTCAGAGTTGGTCAAAAAAGACCAAGATGAAAGGAGATCAAGATAGAGAAAAACTGTAGAAGGGTCGCATAGGGGCGATTTTCCTTAAAGAATAACAAAATGCTGATACTAATAAAAAAGTAATTCAAAATCCAATTAATCCGTAAAAACTAAAAATACTTGTAAGCACATGTAGAAAAACAAGGAAAGGTGGTATCCTTATGCATACAGATAATAAAGAAGTTATAGATAAATAAATTATACAGTTTAAAGAATAAGATAATACAAGATTGACCTTGTCCCAACCTTTTGGGTCTTACGGTCAAATATGTTGTCCAATCGTGAGACAGTTGTCCTGCCAGTCCACATCAGGACCCGAAAGACAGCCGTCGTTTTTTAATAACAAACTTAAATTTAAATTTTTAATTTAATAATGCTTATCAATTCCTGTGTTTAACTTATGACTTTTTATTTTCTTTTTCTTTCTATTTTCATATCATTATTATTACTGTTACAGTGAGTTTCAAGTTTACAATTTACAGATGTATTTAAAACATGCTGTTACAATTTCTTTTAACTCCCTATTTTTTTGCATTATATGCTAAAATCACAATTGTCACGCAATGCTGATTACCACACTGTACTACAGTACATACAATTTTGCATTACTACATTACAATATTCATACATATTTGCAATATTACATACATATTTACAATATTGCATACATATTTACAATATTACATACATTTTACAATATAAATACTTTTTTACAATGTCATTGATCAATACTTTCTTTACAAAATCAATTCAAAGATAAAAATTTCGTATTTATTTCAAATCATATTACTTTGGTTCATAAGACAATATTATTATTACATAATATTATTATGTTATAATAATATTGTTATTATGACATTGTGTTACAAGTCTATAATAACTTATTATGGACTCAAACTGGTACCATTAACATCTTTTGCCCTAATTTGCTTCAAATGTGCCCAAACCCTTCACCTTTACATAAAGATAAATGAAAGAAAAAAGTAAATCAAACGTTAGATTTAAAATACAGTATAGCCCCGATAATCCGAAATGATTGGGACCAGACACTTTTCGGATTAACGAATTTTTCAGATTAAGCGAAATCATTCTTAAAATATACTTAAATTACATAATAACATGTGATTGCATATATATTATATATTTCGTGTGATTACACAGTTTATTTTATAAGGTTTGTCTAAACATTACCAAATCTCTGGACGCAATGGGTGATACGAGAGCGAAAAGCTGCCCAGTACATTATAGTAGTGTGTAAGTTGTTCTTACAGTACAGTCTAAGATTTTTGATCAATAGATTGTTGAAATAGATTTGAAAGAACCTCTCAACGTCTCAGACTCCGCGGTTGAATTTGATGTAGCGCTATGAAATTTGGCGCAATTTGGCTTCAATCGAGGTGTATTCTTCTCTTCAACAAAAGAAATTTAACAGATTTTTTCAAGTCACTGTAGTTCAGTAATAATTAGTTCAGTACATTGTATTTACATCTATAGTATAAATTCACTTAACATAACTTTTACAATGCATGAGTGCATCTTCGCTGCAATTCCATATAAATTTAAATTTATAATCACGCATAAACTTAAGTTTTATTGTTCATATATCTTTGCAAAATCATTACCATTATCATCACACAAACGGTTAAAAATATGTTCACTCACAAATCTTCCCTCCTTCTAATAATGTATTACAATTTTTTTATTGAAAATGTTTAGGGTTATTCAAATTAAGTAAATGCGATCAAAACATCAGATGTAACATAACACTATTTCTGGTTTAAACAAAAAAAAATAGCAACAAATCAATGCAAAATTAATTAATATTTATCATAAGGTAGAGAAAAAAAGTTTAAAAAAATATTTTTAAATATATAGCTTTGTTTAAATAGATAATTAATTAATTTTACAATCTAAAACATAGTTATTATCAAAAAGCAAAATGTAAGTACATCTTATTTATGCGTATAAATAAAAAAAATCTTTTAACACAAGTAGCAAAAAAATTGTTTGAGGATGTCTCCCGCGTTGGTAAGTAAAACATCTATCTCTCCATCAATGTTCAATCAAATGCTTCATGTGTGTATATTTACCGAAAGCGGTTAGACAGCAACTGTATGAGTCAATCTATGTGTAGATAAACGTATTCCCCTGCCTCCTGCCACCGCTTACATCGCACTAGTGCTTACAGCAGTCGTTCTTAAGACCTGTTCACACTGAATCCGGAGCGTTACGTAGCATCAGCTTTAAAAATGTTAACCAATCACAGAGCTCAATTCACCGACCACGTGATACGTCAAACCAATCACAGGTCATGTTAACAATCTCGGAGATAATGTAGTAACGTAACGCAACGCTCCGAATGCAATGTGAACAGGCTTTCAACCTTTAGTTAATCAGGAACTACTTGTCCAAAAATAAAAATAAAAATATTTCAGGGACCATCTCCCAACAAACAATTTTACAGGCAAAAATAGGTTTAAATTTCTGTTCGTAACAAACAAACTGTTCGTGATAAATGAATTTCATAATAAGTTACAAAGAAGCTTAATAACAATAACAAATTTAACGTAAAAAGTAAATTTAACAACAAACATTATAGCCTAAGATAACTTGAAAATGTATGAGTTTTTTCTGAGCATGCATTTGCTTCACTAGCTGTAAAATTGCGACAAAACTTCTGTGGCGCTGCGAATCCGCGTCACAAAAAATATGTTAGGGATTTTTAAGATGAATAGGTACGTCAGGAAACGGAGAAAATACTAAAGTTTTTAGAATATGAAAAAAAAAACAATCGGAACTTAAAAAAATATCGCTTCCCAAATTTTATAAAATTATTAAATTTGAAGGTCATTTTGAAACGATAAAACCAATTTATTTAAATCACTGCTCACTTTGCGAATCACTTCTTCGATTCTTCCGTACTACCGGTTATGAACCAGTGATTTAAAGAACCTTAAATAAACAGGAGCAAAAGTCTTTAATATAACTACAATATACTGGTAATCAAGCCCATATGGACCTATCTGGAACTTCTAGCCAGGGGGCATTAGGAACTACAGCAATATAATAATTTATTATACAGTGGTTTTTAAGAAATCTTTTCTTCCTATCGTACTAGGGTTCTAGGTATATTCACAACTGAGCTTTCGCGTACGTTTCCACCTGCTACAAAAGTATCTACAAAGGATACCACCCAGATGATACTTTGGCGTTGTAGTAAGCATTATTATTGGCATACATTTTTAAGGGGACTCACGACCCTTAAGTCGAGGAAATAAGGCATATTCTCATACTTTTTGACTCTTTGTAACTATTTCAATTTACTCCCAATTTTTCCAATTTTTTTGTAAATGATAAATTGATATATTTATTTTAATAAACAAATTTTCAACTCTCAAAATAATCTTAATTAATTTTATTTTAAATGCTTTAGATATACCTTGTTTTTTAAGTATTTTTATTGTATACTGGCTTGCGCGCAGAACTATGAAATTATTTTTACACTTAAATGTATAATTCCTGTTTTATATTTAAAATAAATAATTCAAAATGCAATTGAACATATAACATTCAACATTAAAAAAATCTTTTTAATTTTTTTAAAACTGATCAAATTATACTTAAAATTTCCTTAATTTTTTGCATTAATTTACCCCTGAAAAAAATAACAAAATGTGAAGTGATTGCAATAATTCTAGTTCAGACGCAATAAAATAACATGATGATGCAGTGATAAAAATTTCATGGAATTATGTTTCATATTTTTTGAGCTATCAGTTTCGGAATGATGCAAAATTACATTTTGAGAGAAATGAGTTTAAAATTTTTCTTACCATAAACTTGATCAGTAATTAAATATTTAGAATATCAATATCTCCGGAACTAAGCGGAATATTTTCATGCGGTTTGCGTTATTCTGTTCAGAAATGATCAGGCTTTAACATATATTTTTTTCAAAAAATCTAATGTTTTAAAGATTTAAGGGTAGTGGGTTCCCTTAAATTAAATTTGAGAAGTTGGAGCCAGTGGATTTAATTATTTCATGAAGTAATGACAAATATCTCTGCGGGCCCTAGACACATACCTATTTTGCCTAGTGGTAAACACGATCCTGGCACCAGAATTCTTTCCACCCAATGGGCAATATTTACGGTATGTAATGAAGTATATGTACGATAAAAACATACGTCTGTGAAGTTGGCCCCCCGACATTGAGATATCCAAATTTTAAAAACGGCATTCGTTTGAGCGTCGTTTGAGCGTGTTTGAGCGCCAAAAATTTTCGTTTGAGCGCCATTTTTAAAAGAGTTATGAGCATTTCATTTTTTGGCGGGAAAAACACGTAGCCCTCCCCTCCCCTCACATTGAGATATTCAGAGAACGGGAAAAACAGAGCGGCATGAAATTTCGTGTCGGGGAAATGGCGAAAAAAAAAGGGGGGGGGGGGAATTTGGTGTCGGCGAAACGGAAGGGACACCTCCAAATATGGCGGGTCCCATGTATAAGACATTGAAAGAGGCGCCAAAATGAGGCAGAGTAAAAATACGAAATTATCAACAAATAACGATAAAATATAATAGTAACTAATAATAGCAAATAGTTTCAAACTTGTTGATATAGTTTAGACCTCAGACAACAGTGTTTAATGCATTTATGAAATTTTTCAATACATTCAAAAATCCATTGATTCGTTCTTAATGTTTCTTATACTTTAAAAAAGATGAACTTGAAAGAAAGTTTTCGTATCTCTGTCCTGTATATATTTACTTACCTTTTTCTTTTTTCCTATATATATACCTAAAACTAAGTACCCGTGCTTCACAACAGAATACATTACTACAACCAATCATGTAATCGGGTTCCATTAATTTAAATTAACTTCAGTAGTAAAGTGTTGTCATTTCTTTTGAGGAGTTAACCCTATAATTTAATGACGATCCAACATTAAATAAGGGTTTTTAGATTTATATATATTTCTTAATTTTGGGGGCCTTATGACCCTTCTGGATTTTTTAGCTTTCTTAGTACCTAGGGCCTAAGAGATATTCAAATTTTGAGAACGGCATTCGTTTGAGCGTGTTTGAGCGCCAAAAATTTTCGTTTGAGTGCCATTTGTAAAAGAGTTATGAGCATTTTAATTTTTAGCGGGCAAAAACTCCTAGCCCCCCCCCCAACATTGAGATATTCGATTTTTGAAAACGGCATTCGTTTGAGCGTGTTTGAGCTATATTTGCTGTCAACATAATCTTAAAATTGGAAACGTTTTAACGATCAACTAACTATTTGAACCATTTGTTTTTAATTACCTGACTTCAATGTGTAATATTTTAATTACCCAGTGGCGTAGCGAGAGGGGGGCAAGGTGGTCTATCATGCCCCGGGCGCCACTTGCAGAGGGGCGCCAAATGCAACCTAAAACCATTGGACCCTTTGGTCCCCAAGACCACGAGGGGCGCCAAAAAGGTAATGTGCCCCGGGCGCCAGTTATGCTCGCTACGCCACTGTAATTACCATATTTAACTTTTTACGATAATTCATGATATGCAACTTATGCAAACTCTTAATAATTCTATTATAATGTTAATCTTTTGCTTCGTTCTATACGAGAAACAAAACATTTTATTTATTGTTGTGACATTATATTATAGTTGTGAAACATTATATTATAGTTGTGAAATTGAGATTTTTAATGTAGTCATATTTTATTGTAGTATTCATGTGTGCATCAAGTTTTATACTTAATTTTTGTACATACATATTTTGAGTGTCACGGCAATCACAGTTTTATTTTTCTAATCATTTATGTGCGTATAGCACTTTCATAATGTGTTTATAACGTAGAGATGGTTACGATTATTGTTTTTGTGTTTTAAGCAATTTATTTATGTATATACACTGCTGGCCACTGAAAATGCAACACCCTGAAGGAAACATGCAAATAACATGAAATTTACAACATGCATTAGCGGAGGTGAGATATGCAAATGATTAGAATTTCAGCGCAGACGCACATCACACGCGCCTGTGGCGCCACTTCAAGGCGCTATTTAAGGCTTGGAGATTTCGACGATTTCAAGTTCGGCTATTGTGTTTTTCTTGTGGTTTTTTCAAAAAAACGATCAATTATGCCTCGTCGAAAACAGCGATCATCTTTTGATCAAGTATCCGAGTTCGACAGAGGAAGGATAGTGGCCTACCGAGATTGTGGATTATCTTTCAGGGAAATCGGTAGTCGTGTTGGACGAAACCAAACAACTGTAATGCGGATATGTGATCGTTGGATGCAGGAGGGTACGACGGACCGGCGTGTTCGATCGCATCCACCTCAGCGCACCACTTCACGCGATGACAGGCAAATTGTGGGCATGGCAGTGACGGATCGCTCAGTCACATCACGAACCATAGCACAGCACATGCAGTCTGTAACG
The DNA here is from genome assembly GCA_907164885.2 of Dolomedes plantarius. Lineage (NCBI taxonomy): Eukaryota > Metazoa > Arthropoda > Arachnida > Araneae > Dolomedidae > Dolomedes > Dolomedes plantarius. The sequence continues at coordinate 20,923,024 of OU015493.1, read as the reverse complement.
CATCATCCAGGGTCTGCGCGTACCATTCGACGCCGTTTACAGCAGAGTAGTCTGTCCGCAAGACATCCATTGCTTTGTCTACCCTTGACGCAGAACCACAGACGTCTCCGCCGCCAATGGTGCGATGACAGAAGGATGTGGACGGCAGAGTGGAATGAAATTGTCTTTACTGACGAGTCACGCTTCTGTCTGCAACACCACGATGGTCGCATTCGAGTCTGGAGACACCGTGAAGAGAGGATGCTGAACAGCTGCGTTATGCACCGTCACACTGGTCCTGCATCGGGTATTATGGTATGGGGCGGTATTGGATATCACTCTCGCACACCTCTAGTACGCATTGCCGGTACTTTAAACAGCCAGCGCTACATCTCCGAGGTGTTGGAGCCAGTTGTCCTTCCTTACCTTCAGGGCTTGCCCACAGCCATATTTCAACAGGATAATGCGCTACCACACGTGGTACGCATTGTCCAACGGTTCTTCGTCAATCGCCAGATTGAATTGCTTCCCTGGCCGCCTCGCTCTCCGGATCTTTCGCCGATAGAAAACATGTGGTCCATGGTTGCTCTACGATTGACCCAGATTCCATCCCCAGCTGCCACAGCAGATGAACTTTGGCAACATGTGGAAGCTGCTTGGTCTGCTGTACCCTAAGAACTCATCCAAAGTCTCTTTGAATCAATGCTGAGGCGTGTGGCAGCGGTGATCTCCAACAATGGTGGCTACTCTGGCTACTGATTTTGGCAGGAACCACACTTCACAGAAGTCTATAAATTTAATCATTTGATACTTGGTCAACATGTTATCTACAAAATAAATTTTGTTGTGATATCTCTTGTCTTTCTTGGTGTTGCAATTTGGGTGGCCAGCAGTGTATATTCAGAATTGGTTATGAGGAATTTTGTAAATTGATGCATTTCAGCACTGCTGATAGTCAGTCATTTTTGTTCAAAAGTGGCTAATTTATTTTACATTAATCATCTTCTATCTTAAATTGTAATATTTTTATATTTATATATTTTAGGTAAATAAAGTTAATATTTTGATATTTGTATAGTTTAGATTCATAAATCTAATAGTTCGATATGTATATGTATCGAAGGAAAAAATATAATTTTAAAATCCAAAATATACCATAAGATTTCTGGTCAAACATTGTATAAGATAACTATGTGACTGCAATCAGTTGCTAAATAAAAATAGTCGATATAAGAAAAGAAATGTATTCAACAGAATATTGCGATAAACTTACAGGCGTTTATATAGTGTTTAGAAAAGGTACAGTTAACTAGACGTCACTGGCACTACATTTATGGTCTGGCAGACAGTTTGACATATCCTTCCTCATTAAAATAATCTTTGCTTTTACCATATTTACAATAATTGTGTTACAGTGTTAGAAAGTTGTAAAAGTTCAAATTATGGAAGTGCATCAAGCAATTGCATTACGTAGTTGAAAGTAATTTACAGCTGACAGAATTCTTGCCGTAATTTTACTGCTCCTATATTTTTCTTGATGCATTTATTGGAATTAGAAGATTTAAAAAGTCTTTGGGTAGCGTTTTTCATTCTCTATATAAAAAATACTTTTAGCCCGGACACCCTGTATATAAAATCCAAATACCACTCACTCACTGATCACCGTATCTCTCGAACCATGAGTTCTAGGAAGTTGAAAATTTGTATAGTGGATGCACTTCCGCTCTCCCTAACAATAACATTTAAGAAATATTTTTTAAAAAATCTACACTTTTAATATGTGAAAAGGGACCCTCAAAATTAAACACGGACTGACTGATCACTGTATCTCTGGAACCATAAGACCTAAGAAGCTGAAATTTTGCATAGTGGCTCATCTAAAGCCCTAGGTACTAAGAAAGCTAAAAAATCCAGAAGGGCCATAAGGCCCCCAAAATTAAGAAATAAATATAAATCTAAAAACCCTTATTTAATGTTGGATCGTCATTAAATTATAGGGTTAACTCCTCAGAAGAAATGACAACACTTTACTACTGAAGTTAATTTAAATTAATGGAACCCGATTACATGATTGGTGGTAGTAATGTATTCTGTTGTGACGCACGGGTATTTAGTTTTAGGTATATATATAGGAAAAAAGAAAAAGGTAAGTAAATATATACAGGACAGAGATACGAAAACTTTCTTTCAAGTTCATCTTTTTTAAAGTATAAGAAATATTAAGAACGAATCAATGGATTTTTGAATGTATTGAAAAATTTCATAAATGCATTAAACACTGTTGTCTGAGACCTAAACTATATCAACTAGTTTGAAACTATTTGCTATTATTAGTTACTATTATATTTTATCGTTATTTGTTGATAATTTCGTATTTTTACTCTGCCTCATTTTGGCGCCTCTTTCAATGTCTTATCCATGGGACCCGCCATATTTGGAGGTGTCCCTTCCGTTTCGCCGACACCAAATTCCCCCCCCCCTTTTTTTTTTCGCCATTTCCCCGACACGAAATTTCATGCCGCTCTGTTTTTCCCGTTCTCTGAATATCTCAATGTGAGGGGAGGGGAGGGCTACGTGTTTTTCCCGCCAAAAAATGAAATGCTCATAACTCTTTTAAAAATGGCGCTCAAACGAAAATTTTTGGCGCTCAAACACGCTCAAACGACGCTCAAACGAATGCCGTTTTCAAAATTTAAATATCTCAATGTCGGGGGGGGCTAGGTGTTTTTCCCGCCAAAAACATTACTGTCTCATAATGGCATATTAAGCCATGCGATGGCAAAATGGCTAGGGATCTTGCATTTGGTCCAGATCTTGTGGGTTCGAGTCCCAATATTGTCGTGGATGTTTGTAGCCCTTCGGAATCATCTCTAAACTGTAGGTCTCGGTCTGATTAGCCTTTGTGTAGCAAAAGTTGACCGTTGATTCTCAACCTTTTTTTCGTCACGATACACTTTTAATAATTTAAAAATTTGGCGGCGCACTAACAATATGATTTAAATTTAAAAAAATTTTGTTTCAATAGTTGATTGATGTACCTATAATATATTCTGTAAAAATAGCATATGTAAAAATTTTCATGGAAATTTAAAATGAAATTGCATTACAAAGTAAACGAACTGTTTATTTAACAATAAATTACATTTATTGCGAAATTTGAGCTTGTTGTTTTTTGATAACTTCATTTATACTTTGGCGTAAAAATGACAATGCTAGTACTCTCATTTCGTGATCCATATTTAAGAGTATGGATCTTTTTTTCAGTTTTTATGTTGGTCGAAGCCGAAAATCCGAATTCACACAAATAAGATGTGGAAAATTCTAATAACGCACAAAAAAAAAAGCTTTTTGTGATATTGTCAGATAATCGTATCTAAGATTAATCCGGGACGAATTAATTGATTCTTCTGAATGTTTTGAAAATAAATCTCGGTTATTACTCGCCGGAATAAGTTCTTCCTCTTCTTTCAAATTTTAATCATACACCGTCGTTTATCACAAATGGATTTTTAATCCAATCATTTTTTTTATTTGGAAAGTAATGAATAACTCTTTGCTCTGGTATTGTCAAATAATAAATAACTATTTTATGAACCATTTTATAATAGTCTTTTGGAACTCACTCAATCTTTTCTAAACTGCTTTCTTGTTCTTTATCCTTCCATAAAGTTTTTCTTTTAATCCAACAATTTATCGGTTGAGTTTAAAATATCTTCTTTCGGCCCTTGCATTCTTGTATTTATGTTATTAAAATTAACAAAAATATCAGATAAGTAAGCTAGCTTAGCACACCATATTTTGTCATCCAACAAATAAACGAAATCAGTATTATCGTGTGCAGTAACAACGATTCGTATTTAGACTCCATTGCCTGGTATTATTGACTAGATAGGCAGTCTTTTTAATGGTCTTGATTTTATATAATTAATCACTTTAACACATTGTTCCAGCACTATTTTCAATTCTGATGGTAATTGTTTTGAAATGTATTATTCCCGATACAAAAAACAATGGGTTACTAATATATCTGCACTAGCTGAAAACCCGCGCTTTGCTACGGAGTACATTCAAATTAAATTCAACGGTCAATGTATGCAATTAATGCCAAAAAAAAATAAATATATATATATTTATAATAAATGCGATGATCAATGTATACAATTGATGTAATATATACACTGAAGTGCCACTGAATTAGGGATACCTACCTAGTAACGAGTTGGGCCTCCTCTGGCCTTGATAACGGCTGCCACACGACGAGGCATAGATTCAACAAGTTTCTGGAAACGTTCCACTGGAATGGCTTGCCAAATATTGGCTAAAGCTGTCCATAATTCAGTAAGGTTCTTTGGTGGTGTGTGATGGCCTTTCACGCCTTGTTCCAAAACATCCCAAAGATGCTCAATAGGATTTCAGTCTGGGCTTCTAGGTGGCCGATTCATGACAAAGAAGTCAGAGGAATGCTCATACAACAAGCCAGTAGCCAACCGGGTCTTGTGAGAGATACAGTTGTCTTGCTGGAAAACTCCATTACCGTGCGGATAACAGAACAGCATAAACGGATGGAGGTGATCACCCAGCAACTCTACGTTCCGAATTGCATTGTGGGAGGTTGGTACACGCACCAAAGATCCCAAACTGTGCCACGAAAAAATACCCCAGACCATGATTGAGCCACCATGCCCTTGTACAGTTCCAGCCAGGCATGCAGGATCCATGGCTTCATAAGCCTGACGCCATATTCTCAGCCTCCCGTCGGAGTTAAGTAGTCGGAATCGAGACTCATCACTCCATGCTACTCATTTCCAGTCCTCTACACTCCAGTCTCTGTGCTCTCTTGCCCAGGCAAGACGTGCAGCCCGATGGCGAGTATATAGCAATGGTACTCTCGTAGGTCGACGGCTCCCGAAACCCATACGGTGAAGCGAGCGTTGCACAGTTCGTTTACTGACTGTACGACTGGCACCGTCATTAAACTGGGTGGCAATTTGAGCTAATGTTTGGCTTCGCTGGCTACGTACAATACGCCTGAGCCGTCTCTCACCACGCACTGTCAAGGCTAATTGTCCTTTGCAGTTTACCCGATCGCTAGTTTTTTTTCCACCATCCATGTATTCTTGGTATACTCTTGACACTGTCGACCTTGAAAATCCTAGCTGTCTGACGATTTCGGAAATTGAATGGCCCATGCGTCGCGCACCTACGATTTGTCCGCGATCGAAGGCGTCTAAATCAAGCAGTTTACCCATACTGGCAATTCCAACAACTAATTCAGAACAACCACAGTACGCGCTATATATGTAGTTACCACAGCGCCCTCACTTGCGCATACATGATGCGCAGTGCTACACAATTTGCATAGGCTTTGCTATCCCTAATTCAGTGGCGCTTCAGTGTATATATATATATATATATATATATATATATATATATATATATATATATATATATATATATATTTATAAAGATATCGTAAGGGATATTTTTTTTGGATAATATCCAATCGTCTGCTGCATTAGAAAGAAAAAGAATATTTTTTGTCTATTTAGTTGTTATGCACGTGACGATAAATTTATTTAAAGTACCAGAAAAAGAAATCACGTGATCGGCGTTTAATAAATTAAATTCTAAAATTTAATCTTTAAAAATTCACCAAAAATCAGAAAATGGAGATAAAGTTTCGAAAAAGATTTCATTTTAAAGGAATTTTTATGATCTTTCTCGTGATATAAATTTTATAACCTTCAAATTATTATTTTAAATGCAAACTTAAAAAAAGTTACAAAAACAGCTTAAAAATTTAATTTTAAAAAATCTAAGAAGAATTTTTCAAAAATCTTTCTTAGTGCACCCCTACACCATAAGAAGAATCACCATGCAAACTTTCAACCCTCTAGGTCCAGCGGTTTGGTCTGTGCGTTGTATGTCAGTGAGTCAGTTACAGAACTGTTTAATATATACTAGATTATGTTCCCTTACACGTGCTGCAAATCCTTTTATAGATTCAGTCATAGCGAGCACTGTCTGTACAAAATACCAATGCACAAATTCCACTAAATTTTAAATTCTTATAAATTCGAATACATTTCATCGAGAATATGTTCTCCTGTTGTGATACCAGATAATTCATAGAAATCTGTTAATTATGTTATTTTCGTGAATGAATTGAAAGAAGGCAATTAGGTGCGTTTTTTCCCTCAATATCAGTTGTTTCGTTGATTTGTAGAACAACGTAAATAGTCTTGGCTTCGCTTATGTATGGGTATTCGCAGTGACGGAACACTTCAAGAATCTCGCGGCACAGTGGTTTAGAATCATTGTTTTTTTTGTTTTTTTTTGGTTTTTTTTTGTTTTGTTTTTTTACTAATCCCAGATTGTCTAGTTTTTTTTTTTCTTTACTAATCCCAGGTTGTCTAGCAAGGCTAGACAATCTCCATAAAGCCAAAAATTTCCAAAAAGTCTAAAATCAGTAGAGGGTCCAGAAGGACCTCGTCCTTAGTAAAACCCAAACAATTAAGATCATTGTTCTAAACCCACCAACCATAATTGTATATTCAATTATTCATCTGTTTTCTTAAAAACGTGTAAATACCTAATACGTTGCTGTTCTTCTTTTTTTTCAGTTCTTAAAAAAAGTTATATACATAATTAATACTTTCAGCAAAAATATGTTCCTCCTCAATAGCAAACAAAACACGAAATCTTACCGTAAAAAGAGATCTATCCGATACATATATGAAACGGATATTTTATGAATCCGCACAAATTATCATAAACAACGTGACTGTTCTTGATTACGACATGCGAGGAAGGTTAGTGTGACAATTCACGGGGGGAAAAGACAATTTCATCCCCATAAGTAGCATAGATAGGCTAAGGCGCATAAAATATTTCTTCTCGTCCATAAGAATCTTCGTGAGCCGAAATATTAGAAATGACATCAGTCATGCGTATTTTCGAAATGCATTTGGGAGATTTTGAATCGTGGTAAATATATTCAGCGATGTTGTCATACCGGGGCGCAAATGACGAAGGGGCACCGGTTGGGCAAAGGCGTCGGGCCAGTGATTTGAGAGTTGCGGGTTCAAGGCCGGTCGCTGACAAAATCCACCGCCATGTTCACGTGATTTCTTTTTCTGGTACTTAAAATAAATTTATCGTGACGTGTATAACAACTAAATAGACAAAAAAATATTTTTTTATTGCTAATGCGGCAGACGATTGGACATTATTTTGTCTATAAAAATATCCCTTACGATTTTTTTATAAATATATATTTTTTTTCTATATCAATTGTATATATTGATCGTCGTATTTATTATAAATATATATATATATATATATATATATATATATATATATTGGAAAAAGGCTAACATTTATTATTTTTATTTGTTTATTTTTTTGTGATTCATTGTTGCAGTCTGTGACCCCCCCCCCCCCGTCCACACACACACACCGTCGGGGCGGTTATTCAGGCAAGCCTCGTTCTTATTTTCAACTAATCCTCGGCAGTTTCTGTACTTACATATTTTTACTACAGTGTACGAATTCCACTATAATCATATTAAAGACACTTATACCCCATTCACAAGGCAAATCGGCTAAGTCCACCTTTTGAAGATTTAGAAATCTTAGTGTCAAAGCACTTGATTGATTCCTAACTGTTTACATTCATTATAAATTTCTTAAATTATAAGGATTAACACCACTAAATTACAGGAAAAAAACAATTGGCCATCGAATAATAAGTAATTTTTTTCAGAAGCCAATCCAGTGAAGTCCATACTCTAATGTAAATCGTTGCAATAATGCATTTCAAACGCAGAAGCAAGTACTTGATGATAACGATAAATAGTTTAGTGTTGTTTCATTCCAAAAAAGTAAAATAAATGAATCAGTTACAGTAGAACTGCCCGGTGCACGTTAAATCTGTCGTGGCTGCAAAGTAAATCCACCAAATTTTGCACCTCCAGGGGTCAATTTGAGTATTAAGTTCTCAAATTCACCTCTGGAGGTGCGGGGTCAAGTGTTCCAGTCTCGCCCCGTGACTCGGTTCTAAATTACTGGACCGGCTTGTAGGGGGAATGCAGGCCACCTATACGTTGCCTCCTAAAATGAATGGCCAGCAGTCTCGCCCTTTACTGAGAACAAATGACGTCATAGCCAATCTTCTGGGCATTTTTAATAAATAAATAGTCTATATATATAAAACAGTTCCGTAACTGACTGATTCATTCATTCACTGACTGACTGACATACAACGCACAGACCAAACCGCTGGACCTAAAGGGCTGAAATTTTGCATGGCGATTCTTCTAATAGTGTAGGGGTGCACTAAGAAAGATTTTTCAAAAATTCTTCTTAGATTTTTTTAAATTAAATTTTTAAGCTGTTTTTTAAACTTTTTTTACGTTTGCATTTAAAATAATACATTGAGGGTTATAAAATTTATATCACCAGAAAGATCATAAAAATTCCTTCAAAATGAAATTTTTTTCGAATTTTTACCTCCATTTCCTGATTTTTGGGGAATTTCTAAAGATTAATTTTTAGAATTTAATTTATTAAATGCTGATCACGTGATTTCTTTTTCTGGTACTTTCAATAAATTTATCGTCACGTGCGTAACAACTAAATAGACAAAAAAATATTTTTTTCTCTTTCTAATGCAGCAGACGATTGGATATAATCCCCAAAAAAATGCATATCCCTTACGATTTTTTATAAATATATATATATAGATAGATAGATATTTTACATCAATTGTATACATTGATCATCGCATTTATTATAAATATATATATTTATTTTTTGGCATAAATTGCATACGTTGACCGTTGTATTTAATTTGAATGTATTCCGTAGCGAAGCGCGGGTTTTCAGCTAGTCTTTAATAAATAAACATTGCTGCAGAAGTAAGTACTTGGGAATTATTAAGCAATTAATCTCTTTTTTTTTTGGCTATAGTAAAAAAATAGTTTGAAGACTGAATTGGAGGATATTACTTGTTTCACTTTCCAAATCGTTTAAGTCCCTCAGTCAAGACGGAATTATAATAATAATGACTATTACTCCAAGGATAATCTATAGTGTAGATTTTATATGACGTCAGATAAAAGATGCATCTGCAACAATACATTCTGCAATGTTTATTTGAATTTGTGTTTTAAGACGAATCTTAAAAAAAAACAATGTATATTATTTTGTCACTTTTCTCCACTTTTTGTATTATGAACTTAACCGATTTGGCAAGTGAGCGGATCATATGGACACAGGTCAAAACTTCTGTTTACTGACACAAATTCGCTGACTTATGGAATTCAAACGTTAAATGCTTACCCGAATACAGAGCAATAGCGCCCTTTACACACACGCTCTTTCCCGCGTGAATCCACAATCCCGGATTATTGAGTGCACGTGTGAAGGTGTCGAAGAGGAAGGGAAAGCTGCTTTCGAGCGTACTGCAAGTTTTCCCGCGCGCAATCCCGTACGCTCCAAGCACGCTCTTTCCCGCGTGAATCCCCAATCCCGCGCGATTGAGTGCATGTGTGAAGGTGTCAGAGAGGAAGGGAAAGCTGCTTTCGAGCGTACTGTAAGTTTTCCCGCGCGCAATCCCGTACGCTCCAAGCACTCGCGAAAGAACGTACGTGTAAAGGACGCTAATGTCGTAGTCAGGAACGACATGTTTCTTAGAACAGAGGGAGAGCCAAGTCACAGGGGCAGAGAGGGACATTATTAAGAGGGGAATAGCGAAAACGAGTAACATGAGTACAGTGTGAGAAACAGGCAACGAGTCTTGACCAGCTGCATTTAATGAACTTGCCAAGTGAAAGTGGATATGAAGGTGTCCGGAGGGGAAGGAAAGTAAGCAGATAAGGGGCCAAGAAGATAGCAGGGGATCGTTAGTGAAGCAGCAGGGGATCCCTTGGACCGTGAGAAGTTGGAGCCTGAGAAAAGAGGGCATCGGAAACAGGGCTGCTGCCCCCATCGGTTTTAGATTGGGGAAAATGAAATGATAAATTATATGGACACCCAATGATAAAAGTTCAGGGTTAGAGAGGGTCACCTTATGGTAGCCCAGAGCGAAAAGGCCTTAATGAAGTTAAGAGTGGAAGTTAAGAGAGAGTAATTGGTGTGGTAGAGACTGAGATACTCGGAAGCTGAGATTATGATATGAGACGGTGAAAGGCAAATTGGTGTAAGTCACATTTTCAACTTTTTTCATTTGAGGGCAAAAATGTAATCTCCATGTTCAATTTATAGTGGAATTGTAAATAGTTATTATTTGCAATATTATAATAATTATTAGGAATTATAATTTGTTCAATTTATGGTGTAATTTTTTGTAGTTTTTGCAGTAAAACTCTTTTGACTTACACCACTTGACTTACTGACTTACACCACTTTGCCTTTCACCACCTCATATGTAGATGAAGATATTAAGATGCCCAGCGGACGGACCCAGGCAGATGATAAGTCACTAGTAAGAGGTAGCGCCGTGAAATCCAGGCGAGGACCGAGTACCGAATACAAGTGATCGCCGCCAGATTTGGACAGTTTGATGAACCAGCCCGCAGTAAAGAATATTCAATACGGAGAAGATGCAGTCTTAGACCCGCGTCCCTTTGTATGAGATACCCAGCCGATGAATAACCAAACAACCGGAGAGCATCCCTCAGTACCAGCGACGCATGACACCCCAGGCGAAAAGGAAGAGCGGCTGTCTTCAGCGACTGAACCAGCGGACCAAGTCCTAGAGCTCAAACCGCACCCGCACTGTACGCTGTTCGCTACAAGAAGCAAGAGATGTCCAGCAACCCCTGTGGACCAATCACCGAGGATCGCAAGCCTATCTGTTGATCACCAAAGGAGAACCTATTGTGTCAACGAGAGGCCTCGTTGTTATGCACGCGCGGATATATGTTTTCCTTCATGCCAATGCTCATAACGTGTAATGCCCGAGTTAGTTAATAGATGGTTAGGTTCATTTATGATTGTTAGATATTCATATAGATATATATCACCTAGATGCGTTGATAAGAATAATATTTGCATGAGGTACATTGATGATGAAATGTTTATGTATGTGTATATTGTGATAATATTTAATAAATTGATTGATTAACGTACATTTGAGTAATCACTCTTAGTTATATCAAATACTACCACTAATTTCAATGATCACTACCACAGGCAACATCTACATTAATACGAGACATCCGATTATAATCGGAGAATGTGTAGATAATTATGTACATGATCACCTCTTCTACAGTTCCGTTAATAAGAAGAGAATCGGATGCTCTAAAAAATGAGATGAGCTCGAAAGAAATTCAAGGATTTGTCGTACTCCGCAAGAAAATGTTCCCTTTCAAAGATGGAGACAGTGATAAGGAAACTGCAAAAGGAGTCTCTCAGCAGGTAATTTAACATCATTTATAACATTCTGACTATCAAGAATTCCTGCTTAATGTGAAAGCTACAAAATAAAAAATGATAAGGATTACTAGAGAATGTCATTGACTTTTTAGGCTAAAGCAAAATAAGACCACTTTGATGATAAAAGGTTTATTTTGAAAGATTAGATCAACATTTATACCTATGGACACTATAGGGTAAAAGAAAACGTTCTCATTAGAAAAATACTTCAGTTTTAGTATTAATTTTATATTAAATAATTACGTAGCATTAGACTGTCAGGTTATTGTCATGGATGGATGGTGCAAACATGCAGATTTTTTTAATTGTCAACGGAAAATATCACCTCTGGAGAATCCCTATCTTGCTCTCGAAGCAGAAAGCGGAATAAGGCGCCATACGCTGTACGTCTCTGTGTAGTGTGGAAATCAGCGTTAAGTTTTCTTCTATTTTTCACCTTATCTTTTTTTTAATAATTTTATAAGTGTGTAAACGTTCAAAAGGATGACATTAAAGTAATGAACAAGTTGGTTAGATACACTAGAAATTTGAAATGCTGCGTCAGGTTAAAAAAGCTATCTGTGTTCAGGGTGCAATGTTTCTGGGCAGTGGCTTTACCTGTTCTGCGTATTCAACTTTTGTATCTTTTGAACATATTTTTCTTCCGTTCTACTTCAACTTCCATTTCAGGTATATACCCAAAACAGCATTTCATTTTTACCGTGCATTTTAGGTTTGAAAAATACAGGACAAGTCTAAAAATAATTCAAAGTCGCAAAAATATATATCACCTTTCATGAAAATGGTTTTAAGTTGTGAAAAATATTTCCTCAACAAATTGCACCAAAACTTTTCCACCATCGTGAAAGTAATGTCAAACTGTCAAAGAAAAAATTAACCTCCGTCACCTTTTATGAACAATTTCCAAAGTGCTTTTTCCAAATAAAGGGCGTCAATCAGGGATGACGTAGTCTGATGCACCGCCTACCTGATGTGACGTCAAGTCACGTGATAGCATAACCCCACTTCAGGTTCCGCACCTCCGCCTGCTGATCCAAAACTCTCATTATTATTCTACTTGATTACCACCATCAGTAACTAAAAATTCAAGGCAACGAGTGACTTCGTAGATGACTTCAGGTTCCGCACCTCCGCCTGCTGATCCAAAACTCTCATTATTATTCTACTTGATTACCACCATCAGTAACTAAAAATTCAAGGCAACGAGTGACTTCGTAGATGAAAACAATTACTAAAATAATTTTATTTAAACAAAACCAACATCCTCCTCTTAATACTCCCGATACCAAGGGTTCAGATCTTGTAATGAAATCTAAATCTTCTTATCTTAAGACCAACCTATTGTAGTTCCCCCTACTAGCAACTGTTGTGTTGCGAATAAATTTGAGTATCGTTCATCTTCCTCATACTGCAGTGCCCGAATTGACTACCCTTGTGTAGTTGTTGTTTGCGAATGTCAGATTTGTAATAAAGCTATTTTTAAATTTTAGCCAAATTCTGGGAACAGTTACGCTCACCTCTACAAGATTTACGCAAAATCCTAGAACTCTTGATATTTTTGGTTGAAAGGAATAAATAAATAAATAAATATCCTATCTGAATTGAATTTCAAAGTTCGTCATTCTGCGGCAACCACTTTACACTTTTGGTTCAAATCCTTGTTCTAATGTCACTTAAAGTTTAAATGGCTCATAAATAAAATTTTCAAGTCAACAGAGTGAGTATGCTGTTCTTTTGTGCATGTCACAAACACACATGCACACACGCGCAGTTTCATACCGATACGCATCTGAGTGAAATTTTCCATTTCCATTAATTTCTGATTCTATTACTGCAATTTTCTTACACCTGCCAGGTGCAAAGTTAATCTTCTTTACTTCCTGACAAAGTAATAGCCTGTACTTTCCAAACAAGTTTCAAAGCATAAAACCTATTTCGCTGAAAAATGCAAACTTTCTCAACTAAACATTTTTCTCGAACTGAAGCAGCCTTTCGAAAGGCTGCGACACATAATTTTAACACGACATTATTTTAGTAATGTCAGGTTATTGCCGTTACAAATGTATATAACAAAAATCTAACGAGTTCTCTCCCCCCCCATATATTAAACAGAGATAAATTGCTACTAAAGATTATATTCCATTATGAAAGCAGAAGTGATAAAAATTCTTTCAAGTCTGTAAAACAAGTTTCATGTTCAATCATAGAACTTCTTGATGTTAGAAAGATTTGTAATTGCTTTTAAAACTACAAGTATTGATTTTTGTTTCTATTACTGCAATTTCATTACAGTTGCCTGGTGCAATTTTATCTTTTTTTTTACTTCCCGACAAAGTAATAGCCTCTACTTTTCAAACACGTTGATATTCTACGCAGACAATAAAGTCATGTTCGTCGATATCTTTTCAGAGTTTTGATAATATTTGTCTTCACTCGATTCGAAACAGAGAGAATACATGTCTGTAAAAATTGTTCAGTCATTCGCAAACATGAATAAAAGGCATAATCATTAATTACCTGAATATTTTACATTAGTCAAGACAGAGTGTAAATATTTATAGAGTTGAATATCGTAACATGGAGAGAAGCAATTTCTGAAAATTGTTCATGGAGATTATATAGAAAATTTAACTATTTCTGTAATTAATAGTAAATTCCTTTTTTTTCAATGCGGAGGCACTTATCTTCAAACCTTCGTCTATATTACGCCGCAGTTTTACATTCCATTTTATTATGGGGGTACCATATAGGCTGACAGTATTACCACCTATGAAGGGACGACACAAACGGAGGCATTTTTCGTGGCACAACACCGGGATTGGATCCGAGCACCGAAAACCAGCGAGCTGTACCACAGGGCCGCCACAAGCCTATAGTAAAATCTAAGATGGTTGAATATGAAAAAGACTTTACCCATGATAAACATTGAGTGGCAAATTTATAATGACTACCTGACAATTTTATGCAAATCATCCATGAAGGCACGCAGTTTCTGCTAGATGGCTAGAGATGGGTATAAGTGATTGCTGGATGATTGTAAAGACAGTTGAAGTGGTTTGCTTCAAATGGAAAAGCTAAAAACGTGATTCGATGAACTTTGAACGTAAGATGATTGTGGGTGCTAGAAGCAATGGAGATAGTATTCCCGAAACTCCTCCGCTTGTGAAGTGTTAAAAAGAAATTTGCTGTTTGTGTTTGCAAGGCGTAGGCTACAAAACAAAAAACGTAAGGTCTCAACATAAGGTGTGTGATCGTTACAGTCTACTCAATGTTCGAGTTGAAAATAGAGCGTCCAGACTTGTCTAGTCCAAACGAAGGGCAACAGTACGTCAATTAAGGCTAATCTTAATTTGACACCAACTCTGGTGGCTTCTCAACATACTGTTCACCGCATTTACACTGTATCAAGAAAGGAAGGCGAAGGGCTGTTTTGAAGCCTTCGCTGTCTACAGCTCACAAGATCAAAAGTCTCCAGTTCGCACAAGATCACAAGGATTGGACAGTAACTGACTGGGGAAGCGTAATGTTGTCCTCAATGCATCAATTACACCATGCAGATGGCAGGTTGAAAAACCGGGAAAACAGCACGAAAGCGTGGACTCTGAAGTTCATTGCCAAGATACTTCAAGCTAACGGAGGCAATGTTATGTCTGGGGATGTCCTCCTGGTACTGTTTGTTCACTTTAATTCATGAGGAAGAACGTTTGAATGCCAAAGATATTAGAATATTTTTGCTGGCTCAGTATATCAATTGTTTTACACTTTGTCCCCAAATAGTTTGATAAGCAGGACGGAGTTTCACCTAACCAGGGTAGCCTACACAGTCACCAGAACTCTGTCCAACTAAGTATTTGTGGTATGAGGTCGAAGGGGCATCAGGCATCTGGATCCAGAACCATAAAATCAAAGAGAATTTCTAAATTTTGAGAACTGCTTATTAAAAGGCAAGTGCAGTTCATCGTAAATGTTTCAAAATTATCAAGCCAACCAACATCTCATAGAGTGCATATATATATATATATATATATATATATATATATATATATATATATATATATATATATATATATATATATCTTGTAGAATAATTTTGTGGTGGCAGACACGGAGAGACTTGCCTGCTTATGGGATATATTATATATTTATATATATATACATATTATATATTTATATATATACATAAATAAATATATATATATATATATATATATTATATATATATATATATATATATATATATATATATAATCTATACACATATATATCATATATATACTATATATATTACATATATATATATACACATATATATACATATATATATACATATATATATATATATATATATACATATATATAATATATATATATATATATATATATATATATATATATATATATATACTATATATATATCTATATATATATATATATTATATACATATATATATATATATATATATGTATATGTATATATCTATACAATATTTTTATTATCATTCTAATACTTCGAAACTTAACATGCTCATTTCAGAAATTTCTCATTGAGATGACGCTCATTTAATGCGTGTATTCAAAAGTTAAATATACCATGTTCTGAAAATGCCCCGAAAATATTTCTATACTGGAGATGTAGACAGATTAAAGAATTTAAGTAAACTTTTGTGTAATTTATACATTTGTTGTGTGTTTAATTATTTAAATTATAGATATATATTTTAACGTTTATTCTTGCTTTCTTTTAGGGTTTATAGTGTTGCGTGTGAGTGGAACACTGGTGTGTGGTTTTCAAATGATTTTAGCTTTTTACTGGAAATTGGCAGAAACATTAGCTTCCAAACCAGTAATTGTTCGGAAAGTTTTGAATTTAATTTATTAAATGCTGATCACGAGATTTCTTTTCTTTTGTGATACTTTAAATAAATTTTGCGTCACGTGCATAACAACGAAATTAATTGACAAAAAAAATATTTAAATACAGTAAACGATAAAATTTAACCCACTAGGACTAATTGAGATGAAAATTTTAAAAATTTACGTTCAAATTAGTATGTTTTATGGATATTAAATTCAAATCTATATATAAAACTGTAATTTCCTCTCAAAATATGCTTCGCCATGACGATAAATAAGTCCCAAGGCCAAACTTTAAAATATGCTGGCGTACATTTACGAGAAAATTGTTTCTCCCACGGTCAGTTTTATGTAGCTTGCTCACGCGTAAGTTCGCGGACGAGCCTGGTAATATTAGTTCCGCCCAATGAAGAAACAAAATATTGTTTATAAAAAAATCCTCTAAAAAGCAATTTCATTACTTTTTCATTGTAATTATCCTAAAATGTACCCCATAGCAAAGCACGGGTATTCAGCTAGTATATATATATATATATATATATATATATATTTATATAATATCTATATCACGCTAATCCCTCTCCTATGGCATTCAAGGAGAATTGGTCCGTCCAAATCTCACAAATATGTTGACGTAAGAATAAATTAAACTTCTTTCTAGCGAATTCCAATATAATGCTTTTCGGCCAAAATCCACATATAGATCTTTCACATGTCTTTGAAAAATCGTATATATACGTTCCCAATATAGAATAATTTAAATCCATATATATTAAAAGAAAAGGGGAATAGTGCTTATTAAAAAAAAGTAACTGATAGGCCATTTAAATGTACTATAAAAAGGTAGGGAATTAAAACTTTTTTTGACCAAACATCTATATTAATAAAAGGAAGTGTTTGTGTGTGTGTTTATGTGTGCGTGGTCTCCAGCGAATCTATCGCACTTACAGTCATGAACTTCGGCACACAGGTAGTGCAGACGATGAGTACGTGCACCTCGAAGCCCGAATTTTAAATTTTATTACCGTTAATTTTTATATAATTAAAAACCAACAATTTTTGAAGGGTGAATCCACATACGGATGGAAGAGCCTCCCAGTCGTCTGCCAAGGGTGAATCCAGAAATGTAAGAAGCTCTCAACTCTCAAGCCAGCCATGTTGGGCTTACTGAACAGCGAGAAGCAAAAACGATAGAAAATAAATACAATCAAAAAGTTTCAAGTCATATATTAAACCCGAATAATAAATGAAAATAATAATTTTTCAAGTCAGGTTTTATACTAAAAATTTATATTTAAGACATTTCGAAGAATTACCATTGATTTTTTACCATTGATTTTTTCCATTGATTTTTTTACCATTGATTTTTTGCAGTTGTAATACGTTTAGTAAAGAAATATTGTAGTCTCCTTTTGCTGTTTCTCTGTTTCTTCTGCATACACATAGGAGTACATTTTACGTTTTAGTGAAACAAATTCTTATAGGTTTTGATTTACATTCATTTTTGAAATAAACAACCTCACTAGCATAACTATTAGTATAAAAATGTGATCTTTTGGATAGTCAATCGTATCAATACTGACTCTAAATATTTCTTATATCTGATAATATTATTCAGCATATATCTGCATAACTAAACGAATCTGTAGCGGTATACAAAAGATTACATTTTTGATTATACCGATTTTTAAATTTTTTCATACTAAGTACGATACATGTGCAACTGGATAAAACTAAAACCACGAAACCTACATAAAGTGGCTTGTTTAAAACAAACTAGTTAGTAACCGTCAAAGCATGGAGCCTGGATAGTAACTAAATATACTCAACCCATCATTGTCAAATGTTTAAAATCATAATATTAAGAATAGAGAATACACTTCAAAATTACTATTGAACCCAATAAAAAGACCATATGGATTTACCCAGACAGCACCAAAATAAGCAATTTCTTTCAAGTTAATTCTATATCTCACAAACACAATTAAAAAATAAAATGGAAGAGAGAAAGCTAGGTAGATACCTCGGAATAAACAAATTAGCAGGTTTATGCGCCTCGTGCTTAGTAAGTATCTAAAGCCCGATTTAAACATGTCACTGAACAATGCGCAGAATGCAATTTTTAATTTTTAATTATCGCTAATTAATAAAAATTGCGGTTACAAAAACCAAATTTAACACATCTACAGTTTAAAATCTTTCGTTTAAGACCAAAATGAAGTAAATTGATGCAGTTCTTCTCTCTCACAGACTACCCAAAGAATCGCCTTAGCATATTAAATATATACAGATTGTTGTTTTTGTCAAAACGTAAAAGAAGAGCAATGAATGTTCTTGGAATAACAATATCTCCTAGTCCTAATATATCAAAATTACTACTCTTCAGCGAATTTTCTAGTAAATCTTGAGGAAAGACCACTAAAAAAGATAAAGAATATATGTTTAAAATGTTATACTTTGATAATATAAAATATGGAACAATTAAAAATAATTAATGCCCTCTATTTTACACTCTGGTGTAATTATACCTGAATAAAAAGGGCAAAACGTATGGTCAATTACATTTAAAACTTAATACAGTTACAAATATTTACAGAAATTAACCTCTAACTGAAAGGAATCTTTGAATATCTGTAATAGACACACATCTAACAGAAACATTTGTTTCTTTAATTAAGTTAGAAAGAAAGTCAACAAATTGAACAATGTTTATGATTAACAATGGTAAACATAACTACAAATTACTACAAAAAGAAAAGAGATGGAACAAAATATAAAGATATATAATATTTAGGTTTAATCCATAAACAAAACATAACGTTATCTTTTTAAAAACTTAATAATTCTAAACACTTATTTTAAAGCTTATCCTTTTAATTAGATTATCAAAGAAGACATTTAAAGCATGGGTTCTATGATCACAGCTAATTTAAAATTGGTTATCATTTATGTTATACTTATAGTTCAAGAATAACATTTAAAGGTACATTTTTAGGTGTAAACCACATTCCTTGACCACATAATTTAAATCTTTATTAAATGTCGAAACTTTCTAGGTCTTTGAACATAAACCTTTTTTTTTACAACAAAAACTAAATATCGCATACTGATGGGAAAAAAAAACAACTTTAGAATTCTCTGATGCTAAAAGAACATTCAAAGCTGAACACACAATAACAATTTTTAACAACATACAATGCATAGAATTTTTTTTTTCTGCCACTAGTGAGAAATAAACTTACATTTAATTGGAGCTTCAAAGGATTTTGCAACAGTTACCATGACATTGGCTGCAAAACCCTGAAAACATTAAATGGTTTACAAATAAAAATAAAGGATAACATGCATAGGATATCTTTAAAATGAACACTCTAAATTTCACTGACTTCATTTCAAGAACAACAATTACCCAGAAATGTCATAATAAAAAGACCCCTAGTAAGGAGTAACCAATATGAAATTGTTTACATGCAAAAAACTCCACACCATTTACAGCAAAAGATATTCCGAAGATACTGTTCACTATCCAGTGCTGAAAGAGAAAAAAATTTATCAGCGATATTGTTGAATTTGCATACAAAAATTCAAAACATTTTCAAATAGTTTTAAAATGCTAGCTAAGTTTTATTACATATACTTTACATAAAATTATTTACTATATCAGCACATTCAAAATTACAGAATTTGAAATCCAACATAAAATTCCCCTTTCGCATTTTAATTAAAGCAAAGTTTAAAGAAGAAGAAAAAAGCACATTTTTATAGTTATATAAAAATTTAATACATTTCACAAACTAAATGTTTAAAAATGCAGAAAAACACCCAGAGTGATGATTACAGGAATTGGATGAGAAAAAGTACTTTACTTTTATAATACTAGCTGAAAACCCGTACTTCGCTACGGAGTACATTCAATTAAATACCACGGTCAATGTATGCATTCATGCCATATATATATATATATATATATGATAAATACGACGATCAATGTATACAATTGATGTAATATAAATATATATATAGATATATATATATATATAATATATATATTATATATATAAGAAAATCGTAAAGGATAATTTGATAGACAAAATAATGTAGAAGAAATATTCAAATTAAATCTAATATAATGAATACTAAAGAATATAGTACAGTTTGTAGAACATTTCTTTTACTGTATTTTAACATTTTTTTTTTTTGATAATATCCAATCGTCTGCCGCATTAGCAAGGAAAAAAATATTTTTTGTTTATTTAGTTGTTATGCACTAGACGATAAATTTATTTAAAGTACCAGAAAAAGAAATCAAAAAAAGAAAATGTAGGTCAAGATTCGAAAAAGATTTATTTTAAAGAAATTTTTATGATCTTTCTCGTGATATAAATTTTATAACCCTCAAATTATTATTTTAAATGCAAACTTAAAAAAAGTCACTAAAACAGCTTAAAAATTTAATTAAAAAAATCTAAGAAAAATTTTTCAAAAATCTTTCTTATTGCACCCCTACACCATAAGAAGAATCTCCATGCAAAATTTCAGCCCCTTAGGTCCAGCGGTTTGGTCTGTGCGTTGTATGTCAGTCAGTGAGTCAGTTACGGAACTGTTTTATATATATAGATTAATTTTAGTTGTTACTATGGCTTAGATATTGTTATTAAGGAGACTAGACACCTTTTGAAACAGAATTGTATTTCGAATATATTACGAAATAATATTATCAGGCAAAATACTTTTTTTTAAAGAAAGAACAGAAGGGTGAATTCTATAAGGATTCCATAGAAGGGTGTCCTGTACCCTTAACAGATATAAAAAAAAATTCTTACCTTTGGCTGACGCGCCTTTGGTCTGGATTTGAAGCGTATGAAAATACAACCGTTCTGATTATTTTTATATCCGATTTTCAGCTTCGCAGGATTCGTTCTAGAAGGCGACTTGCACCAATTCGCTGTACAAACAAGTGATCGTAGGAGGTTTTGAAAAATAACTAAGTTAACCTTGGGCTGACACAGCTTCCTGGATTTTGTTCTAGAAGACGACTTACACACATTGCCCCATAAGCAAGTTATTGCGGAAGGAAAAATACATAGTAACCTTGATCGTCGCATTGCATGTTGCGAGGCCATGTTCAATGATTCACTTACATTGTCGCTAAAAGAACCTTCGATAGATTTCAAATTTAATTGAAAAACGTGTCTTGAAATACGTGTCTTGAAAACTCGGGTCTTTAATTTTCATGAAGAAATGAAAACTCTCAGTCAAATTGCCCGGCACTTTGTAGCATGATAGATATATATATGGTGATCCTCTGCAAGTTAATATAAAGTCGCAACACCAGAGTTCCAACATGAAGTGGATTTTCTCTTCTGCCTCACAGCCTCCATGGTAAGTTGTGGTTTGATGTTCCAAACATTTAAAAAGAGCAGCTGTATTATGCCGTCACCTCATGAGGCTTTGTAATATTTTTACAAGGTTTTTAAGAAATACATAGAAATATTTATTCATTATGGTGATAATCAAGGGAATAATAAATTTTTAGTTTCTCATCTTTAAGTATTATGCAACATTCAAGAAGAATTGCATAATCCGGTTTCTGATGGATCCGAATGCGCAACTCTATTTTTTCGAATATGAATAACATACTTATTACATAAGTAAAATAATTTGTGCTGCATTCATTCCTAGATTGAAAAATTATCCACCTTTTTCTTGCAAAAAGTCCAAGTAATGCGGTTGAATATCTAATTTATAATACCTGGCTAATATTAATTTTCGATAATGGGTCCCATTTAGAACTTTCTCTCTATTTAGATGGGAAAGTTCATGTCGGAAGATAAAACTTTTAATGAAATTTAGAGCTAATTCAACAAATTAAGAATTCAAAAAAATTTTTAAAAAGAATAGAAATTTCTTCGAAGATTAGAAAAAATTTCACGGTCATGAATTAACACTTTAAAGATCACCAACTGTCTGAATCACATTGAATTTGGCAGAAGAAACCTAATCGCGGGCAAGCCGGTATAAAAAAGTCAAAGGTAAAAAGTATAAAAGTGACTGGTTTTGCAGCAGAGCAAACAGCTGTAAAACTAATGTTATCCCGGTAAAAATTATTGTTCTCGTTTCAAGCATTTAGTGAATCATAAGGAATTCTTACAAATATCATGATCATGAAAATTCAGAGAGGCATATTCTTCTTTCTCAAAACTTATTACATGAGATTTGTGTCACTTCCTATGCCAAAAATGCCTGTCTTACAATCTGCATTATTTTACCTAGCCTCCCAACTTGTAACCATAATTTATTCCAATAAATTGCAAGTTAAGTACCACACAGTTATCTGAGCCACAAAAGTTAAAACATTTAACTACGTTATTGAATCCTTATCTCTGTAGTCAACAAACTGAGTTTGCAACTCTGGATCAAGGATAGAAAACAAATCCCTTTTTTACTAATCTCCATAATAAAGGGAAACAAAATAACATAATTTTATCCTTTTCAGTTCGTTTCTGTTGGAAACAATCGTAGGATCTTAAAGAATAAACTAGTATAAGTCGGATTAAATGGGGCTGGAAGTATACAAATCTGAAATTGAAGCTAAATTTCGTGTCTGACCAATTCATAGATAAATATTTTAGAGTGTTGCAAGTTTTTGAATCATTAGCCCAACGATCCAGTATATATATATATATATATATTATATATATATATATATATATATATATATATATATATATATAATATAATATATATATATATACATATATATATAATATATATATATAATATATATATATATATATATATATATATATATTATATATATATATATATACTAGCTGTACCCGTTCACACGTTGCTGTGTTTGAACAAAAAGGCAGTGTTGATACCTCAAATAATTTATTAATGATCAAATGTATACAATACATCAAAATGAAAATTAACAATAAAATTATCCCTACATATATGTCATTTGAATAAACATATGTATACATATGTAACATAGATATACATAGTTGATGGTAGAATAAACATGCTTCTTCACTTGTGATATTAAACAATATTGCAAACAAATTTCAATTGAACAATAATTTTGTAATTATTAAATATCATCATGAAATGAATGATATTTGATGATTGATGGTGAACTTTATCTTAGTAGTGCTTGTAAATATACAACATTTTTTGTTTTCCTATCTGGTGCAAGAACAAATAAATTTGATGGTTTTCCAACTCGTGAACACCCAACGTACAGCTGTCCATGTGAGAAGCATGGATTTATCAAATTTAATCCACATACTTGCAATGATTGTCCCTATGCTTTGTTAATGGTCATTGCAAAGGCTAGTCGTACAGGAAACTGTAGACGTTTGAATTCAAATGGAGTATCCGTTGGTATCATGGGAATGCGTGGTAGTAGTACATGTTCCCCTCGGTGTTTTCCATTTAAAATGGTTGCCTCAATTATGTTATTCATTAATTTTTTTACTGATAGCTTAGTCCCATTGCATAGTCGCGGTGGATTTATATTTCGTAGAAGGATGATTGGGGAGCCAATTTTCAAAGATAAAATATGCGGTGGCATTCCTGGTAGATCCAATGAATTTAAAAATTCTATTGGATAATTAACTGATTCATCGTGATTGACAACAGTATCTATGGATTTATATGTTGTTTCTTCATCAGGTATTTCATTTTGAATTGTGCAGTTTATTAAATTCACATCAATGTTTTTGGCTGACAATATAGCACGCTCACTAACCCATTGATTATTTTTATAATTCTGCGATAAATTTAGAAAAACTTTGGCAATCAATTCATCAGTGGATTTTAAAATGTGACAAAAGTTTTCTGGTAATGTAATACAGTGTGTGGATTCGTCCATTTCCATTTTACAATTCCCAATACCTAACAATTGTTTTGCAAATCGTTCAGAAGATTCATCTTGTTGTAATTGAACACGCATATTGGTCTTTAAAGATATTTTCTCCACATACCGCCATAACACTGATGATTTGAGACATGCATTCAATTCATCTGCAGGTGTTGAACGTGGTATAACTGGTACAGTTTGTCGAAAATCACCAGCTAGCAAAATGAGTGCACCACCAAAGAGCTGCTCATTTCCTCTCAAATCTTTTAATGTGCGATTGAGTGATTCCAATGATTTCTTGTGTGCCATGGTGCATTCATCCCATATTATAAGCTGACATGATCTTAGTACTTTTCCCATCCCAGAATCTTTGCCAATATTACATGTTGGAGTTTCAATTTCCTGCATATTTAATGGCAATTTCAATGCTGAATGTGCTGTTCGACCACCGTCCAAAAGAGTTGCTGCAATACCAGATGATGCAATAGCAAGTGCAATATTATTTTGTGATCTTATAGTTGCCAGAATAATTGAAATAAGAAAAGTTTTGCCAGTGCCTCCAGGTGCATCTAAGAAATATAAACCACAACTCTTGTCAGATATTGCATTTATAATTGTGCCATATGCTGTTCGTTGTTCTAATACCAATTTCGGCAGATTAATTCGAACAAATGTTTGTAATTCATTAACATCGAAGTGCGTTTCTCGTTGTATTCACGATCGAAAATGTCATTACCAGATCTATTTGGAGCAATCATTCCCAATTCTGTCAGTGATTTGTTGGCTATTGTCAAACATACATTCTCAATTAAAATCAATGCTTCATTGTATATATTTGATGTAAATTGAATGTTAGGATTAGCATTTATGCTACGCATGCGATGTAAAATGTCTTCACTCATATAGTCTTTATATTTTTCCCAAAGAACCTTTGGATTAGCCGGAAAACATGTAGTTAGTATGATGGAAATAATGTACGTATCTGCTGTGGTTGAGCTATATTAGAAACATCAGCGAGTGAAATATCCCAATGAGCATCGTTTTCTAAGAGACTTAATTTCTGGCAAGCCTCACGAAATGTAGCACACACATGGCCATTGACTGTTTTTAATTCTTGGAAAGATGTTGGTCCACGAACATTGATAAATAATAATCTTAGGTAAAAGCATTCTGCGTTATTTGGATGTACAGTAGGGTGGAACGAAAAAAACTTTTTTTTGAATTTCAATATGCTCTAGTTTTCAAAAGTTGCCTTTTAACAAAATAAAGACGGAAATTAAATATTAGCGTAATTGGTGCATGTTTTCAGTTAGCGCAAGAAGGGCAAACTTTTGGTTTTTATTAAATTTTGACAAATTTCGCCATTATTTTGAAATTGAATACACTTGTAGTACAAAAAAGTAGCAAAATTGTAATTTAAACATTCCTTTTAGTAAGGAGATCTGCTAAACAGATTATATAATACGTTTTACTTCATAAAAATAGTACACATAAAGGCATTTAAGGACAAGGCACTTAAAAGACATTCGGACATCACGGTGGAACGAAAAACTTTTTTTTCGGAATTTCAATATGCTCTAGTTTTCAAAAGTTGTCTTTTAAAATTAAAAATAAGAATAAAAATTTTTTTGCTCTACTAAAATATTTTCAAGTGCCGCAAAGGGCTTCAAAATGGATATTTTTATGAAAAAGTGATTATATTTGTATTTTTGTCAATTTCTTTTATAGTATACTAGCTGAAAACCCGCGCTTCGCTACAGAGTACATTGAAATTAAATACAACGGTCAATGTATGCAATTATTTCCAAAAAAAATAAATATATATATATTATAATAAATACGACGATCAATGTATACAATTGATGTAAAAAAAACATATTTATAAAAAAATCGTAAGGGATACTTTTATAGACAAAATAAAGTCCAATCGTCTGCCGCATTAGCAAGAAAAAAATATTTTTTTGTCTATTTTTTTTTTGCACGTGACGACCCACAGCCATATTTCAACAGGATAATGCGCGACCACACGTGGCACGCATTGTCCAACGGTTCTTCGTCAATCGCCAGATTGAATTGCTTCCCTGGCCGCCTCGCTTCCGGATCTTTCGCTGATAGAAAACATGTGGTCCATGGTTGCTCTGCGATTGACCCAGATTCCATCCCCAGCTGCCACAGCAGATCAACTTTGGCAACGTGTGTAAGCTGCTTGGTCTGCTGTACCCCAAGAACTCATCCAAAGTCTCTTTGAATCAGTGCCGAGGCGTGTGGCAGCGGTGATCTCCAACAATGGCGGCTACTCTGACTACTGATTTTGGCAGGAACCACACTTCACAGAAGTCTAAAAATTTAATCATTTGATACTTGGTCAACATGTTATCTACAAAATAAATTTTGTTGTGATATCTCTTGTCTTTCTTGGTGTTGCAATTTGGGTGGCCAGCAGTGTATTTTAAATGCAAACGAAAAAAAGTTTAAAAAACAGCTTAAAAATTTAATTTAAAACAATCTAAGAAGAATTTTTGAAAAATCTTTCTTAGTACACCCTACACTATTAGAAGAATCGCCATGCAAAATTTCAGCCCTTTAGGTCCAGCGGTTTGGTTTGTGCGTTGTATGTCAGTCAATCAGTCAGTCAGTGAATGAATGAGTCAGTTACGAAACTGTTTTATATATATAGATTAAAATAATGTATATTTTCTGTAAATAAAATATTCAAATATGATATTTTGACAGAAAACTTGCATATTCTAAGTATTTCTAATTTTTAGATGCCATAACAGAACAACTGATTTTGTGGAATTTCGCGATTTTCATCATATTAATTTTACATTAGCATATTCTTATAATACACATTGGAATGAAAGAAAAACAATTTTTAATTGACTGACCTTAGTTAAAAAAACAAAATCACACTTATTTAGAAAAATATTAATGTAATGTCCATTAAGGCAAAACATTATTTTGAAAAAAATATTCATGTTTTTCAAAAGTCCATATTAATCACACATGGTTTCCATTACTTATTTCACTGACACATTGAATTGTTTTTTTGTTTCAAATTTTGGCATTATTTTTTGAGAATGTATTTTTGTTTTTATCAATGCATCTCTTGGAGAAGTACCACGAACGAACAAGGATGACCAGTAAACTAATTTAATAATCCTTTCTACTACTTGTGTGTGACATGGAATATTGTTGAAGTCAATAATTTAAATGAACTGCCCCTACGTCACCTATTTTGTTTCCTAGATGGGAAATCTAAAGGCCCAAATGAATTTGGGGGAGAAATTCTTAAACAACTAGAAAACTGCTCTGAACTTCCAGTGATTGAATTTTCACCTATTGAAAATAACATTACATTACTAGAAATTAAGGATGATTTAAGTGTGGACCCAAAATATTTGTTAGAAATGTATAATGCAATCTTTGTTGGAAAGTGCTCTTCTGATTTCTCCATGAGAAAACCAGGAAAATTTTGTCATTCACGATGGCTTACATTAGCAAACCTAATACTTCGCTTGTATGTGGGAACAGTGTCCTGCAAAAAATCTCCGAATACTGACTGAGTACATTTTGAAAGTTTATGCACCAATTTGGTTTAACATAAGCTGAAAACATCTTGTATCCGTGGATCGAAGCACTTGTGGAAACTTGTAAGCTATTCACGTTACCTCAATTAGACTCTTAAAAATGTAATCGACCCTGTCATTCAAAGAAATGCATACTTTGCAGCTTTGGAAAATCTCCTCCTTTGTATGATATTAGACGATCGCAGTCATGTAAGAGAGCTTGGATTACGCTGGATTCTAAAAGCAAGGTCGAAAAATGAAGGAGGCATCAGAAAGAATTTAGTTCCACGTATAAACTTTGATGCCAAGGATTATATTGATGTGATTGAATGGAATGATGTTAAAGTAACAGAACCTCCTATGACGAGGGATGTTCTGATGACAAACTAAAACTGTTTTAAAAGGAAGCAAAAGAATCTGATCACGAGAAACAATTATTGACTTCAACTACATTCCATGTCACACACAAGTAGTAGAAAGGATTGTTAAATTAGTTACCTGGTCATCCTTGTTCGTTCGTGGTACTTCTCCAAGAGATGCATTGATAAAAACAAAAATACATTCTCAAAAAATAATGCCAAAATTTGAAACAAAAAAACAATTCAATGTGTCAGTGAAATAAGTAATGGAAACCATGTGTGATTATATGGACTTTTGAAAAACATGAATATTTTTTTCAAAATAATGTTTTGCCTTAATAGACATTACATTAATATTTTCTAAATAAGTGTGATTTGTTTATTTTAACTAAGGTCCGTCAATTAAAAATTGTTTTCTTTCATTCCAATGTGTATTATAAGAATATGCTAATGTAAAATTAATATGATGAAAATCGCGAAATTCCACAAAATCAGTTGTTCTGTTATGGCATCTAAAATTAGAAATACTTAGAATATGCAAGTTTTCTGTCAAAATATCATATTTTGAAATTTTATTTAAAGAAAATATACATTATTTTAATATACTATAAAAGAAATTGACCAAAAATACAAATATAATCACTTTTTCATAAAAATATCCATTTTGAAGCCCTTTGCGGCACTTGAAAATATTTTAGTAGAGCAAAACAATTTTATATTCTTAATTTTAATTTTAAAAGACAACTTTTGAAAACTAGAGCATATTGAAATTCCAATAAAAAGTTTTTCGTTCCACCGTGATGCCCGAGTGTCTTTTAAGTGCCTCGTCCTTAAGTTCCTTTATGTGTACTATTTTTATGAAGTAAAACGTATTTATAATCTGTTTAGCAGATCTCCTGACTAAAAGAAATGTGTAAATTACATATTTTTCTACTTTTTTGTACTATAAGTGTATTCAATTTCAAAATAATGGGGAAATTTGTCAAAAATTTAATAAAAACCAAAAGTTTGCCCTTCTTGCGCTAACTGAAAACATGCACCAATTACGCTAATATTTAATTTCCGTCTTTATTTTGTTAAAAGGCAACTTTTG